>CAWUFW010028949.1:0-20113 GCA_963921515.1 Calotriton arnoldi | reverse complement strand
ACCCGTTCTTGAGAATATCCCCCTCAGTGTTCTGCAGCACATGACTGAGGTTCACATAGCTTTGCAGTAAACAGGAAAAAACTAAAATTGACATGAAATAAAATAGCCAGGGACCAGGTTATGTGTCATCTACTGATTCTGTTTTTGGCACAAAAGAGAATTGCCACAAACCTCTTCTTTTTCAGCAATCAAAGAACTCGAACTATTTGAGGTTTATAGAATAACGCAACATGCTTGAAAGGCTATGATTTCCAATTTATTTTATCCAAGCCAATCAAAGCAGATGTAGGGATTTATTACGTCAGTGCATGCTGGGAATTTCAAAATGTTAGCCAAAAGAATAGTCATTCCAAGTGCTATGCACCGGGTTTGACATCTCCTGTTTGAAATGAAATTCCGACATTTCCAGTAAACACCGCACCGAAAGAGCTCCCCTGCAACTCACAGATACACAGGGACATTTCAGTAGTTCAAATGCGCCGAAATTTACAGACTGAAAACATGCAGCAAACTTTGGCAAATTTACTGCGAAAAAAACACCAATTCTGCAAGTAAATTATCATTTTCAACAAAAGACGCCAGTACAAATCCCCAGTGAAACACTCAAAATAGAAGGCATTTATTTACTGCTCCTGTGGAAATATCACACCCCACGGTATGGTTATTTACCGGTGCTATAAATACCTCACCTTTTCCAAGCCCTCTTTTAATCAGGGCCTTCAGTGTGACGAGGACTATCGTTAACGTGTACAGATAGCACTTTGAATGGCTCATAATGAATGTACACGGAGTTAAGACACGAAGGGTCAATTGTTTGCTGGCCCGAGAAAGAAATGCGTACACTACGACCGGAGAGAACTGCGCACTTTGGCCTTCGAGACCGTTGCTGACGTTGACAAAACGCTCAAATGATCATGGGATTATTTACATTTTTGCCTGCTATTGATTTTATTTTTGTATTTTCATGACAAAATGAGGATTTTTGCACGGACCCCAGCCCTGTTAATAAGGCTGGCGCCACAGCAGTGAAGAAGAAATGTTATATAGACTCAGGCGTCAGATTACAGGCCGAAGGAAGAAATGCATCGTTCTCTCTTGTGCTAATAATCATATTTTGGGCATGAATCTCAGGCCTCATAGCAAGAGAGAGGGATTAGTATATTAGATGTATTAAAATACTAAGCGGTCCCAAACTAATAATAAAAATGAAGCAAATGTTCTGATTTCCAATATGTAACTACTCCAGTTGCTTTTTTGAAAACTTCGTAGCAAGACACGCATTGTCACGTTTTAAGCTGTGGGGGATAGAAGCCCAAGGGAGTAATTTTGCGAGTTTAGCAAAGTAGGGATTGTTAGACATGGGGTTTCTGGTTGGCTAGGGTATGCACCTAAGACAGGCAGAACCCGCCACTCTAGTCAGGATGCACGGGGAGTTACACACCCGGGCGATAACCCCTGTTGCTCCCCTTGGCAGCCTTGGCCAGAGCAGTCAAGGCCTATCCCAGAGGCACGTGTGTAAAGTGTTTGTGCCACACACTCACACAGCAGTGACACACTATGCACACCATAAAAGAGACTCCACACAAGGTTATATAAAATATCCTTTTAGTATTATACATAAAAACACATTAGACCACAATCATATAAATGACTTCGCCAACCATGCGATTGTCATGACACTTCACTTGGATCTTAAATCACTTTGGCCATAAGGCAATAAGTCATAACAGCATAGGTAGTGCAATAGTGTACTCAAAATTTGCACGTCACAAAAAAAACACCATCACTGTGCACATAAAGCCTTAACTTTCTGGTAGAATAATCGGTATCCTGATGCTGTAAGGCAGCACGACATATATCATAATATCAGGGCATGAGCTGCAACAGATTATATCGTGAACAACACAGGGATCATCAATGCGGTGCCAACATATGCATATCACCATATATTACCATAAACAACACAAAGAGGGTGGCACCTGCGCTCCTATTATAGGGTATTTGGTGTCCCTGTTCCCTCCACGTAGGCTCCTAGGCCAACTGCCCACCTACAACAGGGAATGCCGTGAATTCAAAAGACGTGATCCCCACCGTAGTAAGTTTCTGATGGGGAGCTCCATCGAGGACTCATCCCGTAATGTAAGGCTCCCAAGTAAATGCCCCCAAATTGCTCCCCTTCCAGGTAAAGTGGGTGGCACAAACTTTTCCAATTCTGCAGGAGACCTCGCTGGGTCCCCCCCACCGGCAGCTTAGCAGGAGGCAGCTGCCCGTGGTACCGCTGCTGAACCCAATGCCATGTCCCTCCTCCAACGAGGACAGCTCTGGAGCCGCCCGCAGCGTATCTGGAGCCCTCCGGGGTAGTTCAACCTGCTGTTGCTAATGCCAAGACAGAACCGCCATCAGGACGTGTCACAGCTTTCCTGGCACCTCCCTGATTGAGCAGTCGCTGCTCGGGACGTCAGCGATGCCTTCCTCCCGGACCCGCACAGCTGACAATGGGGTCGGGCAGCTGAACCATGCCAGGAGCGGTCACTTTCATGCCAGCAAGCCTCAAATGCTGCTAGGTGGTTGACGGGAAAACCGAGGGCACTCCCACTATGAAAAATGATGACCTCTGAAAGTCAAAAGGACTCCTTTCGGAAGGACTCCTTGGGGAAGGGAAGTGGTGGTGCAGACATAAAGCGCTTCCGCGCTCCAGCCCGTTTTGAAGTTGAATGTGCTTCTTTTCAGGACTCTGGGCGCTGGCCGCTCCTTGTCTCCCCATTCGGGAGAGGCCGCGCTGACAGATGGTTTCCCTTGCTGGGGGGGTGAGGGCTGGGCTGTAATTCACAAGGCCCCTGTAGGACACGGCACAGTGCCGCTTCCTCACTAGGCAGACTCCTGTCGCAGCACTTCACCACGTGCTGATTTGGGATTAGCAAAGGTCCATAAACATCGTCACTGCACGCACTAGGTTTTCTCTTTAAAGAACACCAGGGCAGGCCACCAAGACCTGGGAGAACACTGAGAGGGGGCACATGCGGTGAGCAGCAGACAAGCAGGGGCCAGCGCATCCAGGCAGGTAAAAGGCTGGGATGGCGGTTGCTCCTCGCATCACCACTGTGCCTTGGGAACCCAAAGTCAGGGAGCTGCTGGTAGCAGGGCAGCTTAAGCAGAAAAGCAATCCAGTGAGTCCTTTAGGCCACCCAGCAGATAGCAGGCAGCAGTGCAAACAACAGAAGAGCAGTCCAGTTGAGTCCTTTGGACAGCGCAGACAGTCCTTCTGACAGAGTTTCAGCCCCAGTTCCAAAAGTGCTCTCAAAGTAGCAGAGATCAGAGCCCCTGTACTTAGACTCCTAAAGTCTTTGTTCTGGGGGCACTTCAAACAACTTTTAGAAGCGGCACAACACTCCATCCAATTCCCAGCTCTGGCTCCAGACACACTACAGGGGGCGGAGATATCATTGGGAAAGGGAGGCACAGTTCCTATTCAGGTGCAGGTGACAACTCCTCCCACCATTCTAAATGCAGATCAGGCCCATTCAGCCCAGCGCCACCGAATCACCCAGGAAAGGCAGGACACACCTCAACCCCCCTTGTGGCTGTCTGCCACAGTGAATTCACATCCCCAGCCCCTGTCACTCCAAAACCAGACAGTGAATACAAAACCAGGCAGGGCACAAAGAGTCATGAGCACACAGAAATGTCCACTTCTAAAAGTGGCATTTTTTACAATAGTAATAACAAATCCACTATCATCAATAAGCAGGATTTCTTACTACTATTCCAAGCATAATGAACATGGCCACGCTACCCCTTTCATGTCAGAAAGTACCACTGAAACACATAGAGTGGGAATTCCCAATGCAAACCAATGAGAGGAGCAGCCTCACAGCCAGTGAAAAAACATATAGGCTGTTTGTCACTACCAGGACATGCCACAAAAAAGTTGCATGTCCTGCAGCTACACCTACACAGCACCATGCCCATAGGGCTACCTAGGGCCTACCTTACAGGTTTCTCATGTAGTAAAAGGGGAGTTTCAGACGTGGCAATCACTTTACATGCCACGTCACTGCAGCAGTGAACCAGCACGTGCAGGACCTGCAGCGACAGAGGCCTGGAGACAGGCTTGAAAGGCTACTTTGGTGGGTGGTGCAAGCAGCGCTGCAGTCCCACCAGTCGCCTAGCATAATAGGGTAACCCAGCGCCCCTGCAGAACCTGGGTGTGAAGTTTATAAGTAATGTTGGTTCTGTCGGGAACAGAATTGCTTTCTTGCTTACTGAATACAAAAAACACATATATATATATATATATGTCCACCAAAATTGCCCCAAAGCAACGGGAGGGCACTCGACGGCGCTCTCTTCCATTACCAGCCTCGCTGCAGCTCGTTTCCTTTTCCCCAAAGATTGCTCCACAAAGCCGACGCGTTTCGAGGCATTGCGCCTCTTCTTCTTGGGCTGACAAAAATACACTGTAAGGCTCACCATTTCATTTTCTTTTATTTGCATCATGGCCTCATTAGCCTCATAGCATGCTGGGACTTGTAGTCCTGAATGGTGAGTATTCATTATTATCCTTAGTAGGTACAGCGCATGAGTGTCTGATTTATAATCCAAATTGCTTCCTTAGTAGGATGGGTGTCAGGAAAACGGGCTTATTTGATGCAGGAAAGCGCCGTGCCTCGCAATGTGGAACCGTTCCACTGCAGCCTTTTCATCAATTTAAGAAAATGGTGCTCCTCCCCACGGCCAGGGCTGCCGTGTCAAGTATGTCCACCAAAATTGCCCCAAAGCAACGGGAGGGCACTCGACGGCGCTCTCTTCCAATTACCAGCCTCGCTGCAGCTCGTTTCCCTTTTCCCCAAAGATTACTCCACAAAGCCGACGCGTTTCGAGGCATTGCGCCTCTTCTTCTTGGGCTGACAAATATACACTGTGGGCTCACCATTTCATTTTCTTTTATTTGCATCATGGCCTCATTAGCCTCATAGCATGCTGGGACTTGTAGTCCTGAATGGTGAGTATTCATTATTATCCTTAGTAGGTACAGCGCATGAGTGTCTGATTTATAATCCAAATTGCTTCCTTAGTAGGATGGGTGTCAGGAAAACGGGCTTATTTGATGCAGGAAAGCGCCGTGCCTCGCAATGTGGAACCGTTCCACTGCAGCCTTTTCATCAATTTAAGAAAATGGTGCTCCTCCCCACGGCCAGGGCTGCCGTGTCAAGTATGTCCACCAAAATTGCCCCAAAGCAACGGGAGGGCACTCGACGGCGCTCTCTTCCAATTACCAGCCTCGCTGCAGCTCGTTTCCCTTTTCCCCAAAGATTACTCCACAAAGCCGACGCGTTTCGAGGCATTGCGCCTCTTCTTCTTGGGCTGACAAAAATACACTGTAAGGCTCACCATTTCATTTTCTTTTATTTGCATCATGGCCTCATTAGCCTCATAGCATGCTGGGACTTGTAGTCCTGAATGGTGAGTATTCATTATTATCCTTAGTAGGTACAGCGCATGAGTGTCTGATTTATAATCCAAATTGCTTCCTTAGTAGGATGGGTGTCAGGAAAACGGGCTTATTTGATGCAGGAAAGCGCCGTGCCTCACAATGTGGAACCGTTCCACTGCAGCCTTTTCATCAATTTAAGAAAATGGTGCTCCTCCCCACGGCCAGGGCTGCCGTGTCAAGTATGTCCACCAAAATTGCCCCAAAGCAACGGGAGGGCACTCGACGGCGCTCTCTTCCAATTACCAGCCTCGCTGCAGCTCGCTTTCCCTTTTCCCCAAAGATTACTCCACAAAGCCGACGCGTTTCGAGGCATTGCGCCTCTTCTTCTTGGGCTGACAAAAATACACTGTGGGCTCACCATTTCATTTTCTTTTATTTGCATCATGGCCTCATTAGCCTCATAGCATGCTGGGACTTGTAGTCCTGAATGGTGAGTATTCATTATTATCCTTAGTAGGTACAGCGCATGAGTGTCTGATTTATAATCCAAATTGCTTCCTTAGTAGGATGGGTGTCAGGAAAACGGGCTTATTTGATGCAGGAAAGCGCCGTACCTCGCAATGTGGAACCGTTCCACTGCAGCCTTTTCATCAATTTAAGAAAATGGTGCTCCTCCCCACGGCCAGGGCTGCCGTGTCAAGTATGTCCACCAAAATTGCCCCAAAGCAACGGGGAGGGCACTGACGGCGCTCTCTTCCAATTACCAGCCTCGCTGCAGCTCGCTCCCTTTTCCCCAAAGATTACTCCACAAAGCCGACGCGTTTCGAGGCATTGCGCCTCTTCTTCTTGGGCTGACAAAATACACACTGTGGGCTCACCATTTCATTTTCTTTTATTTGCATCATGGCCTCATTAGCCTCATAGCATGCTGGGACTTGTAGTCCTGAATGGTGAGTATTCATTATTATCCTTAGTAGGTACAGCGCATGAGTTACCCGAATGAAATGCTGGCTGCCGTGTACACTGGTGTCTTCTGAGAGTGCGCCTCAAAAAGCTTTTGGGCACTTTGTTTTCAACAGATAACACGGCCGTCCCTGCCGCGGAAGATTGCACCATCGCGCAGAAATTAGCGAGGCTGTTTGGCAGGAACCACATCCAGGCCTTACTGCAGCACAGAAGATAGGCTTAATGGGCCAGTAATCAGACTGGAGAGCCCACTGTGGGCAATGAACTGTTTTAAATTACGGGATGCGCCGTGAACCTACTAAGGTGTTACTAATGCCCCACACTTGACTACAAGTACCATCATGCCGGAATAAACTTACGGTACTCATACGTGATCCACTAAAGACACTGCATGTATTTAATCAGTGATGGGAGCCTTCCGAGCACATCCCGGAACTGCCTGTGAAGAAGAGGCATATCCGCCTCGAAACGCGCTGGCGAAATATAATAAATCTTTACCGAATGAAATGCTGGCTGCCAGGTACACTGGTGTCTTCTGAGAGTCGTCTTCAAAAGCTTTTGGGCACTTTGTTTTCAACAGATAACACGGCCGCCCCTGCCGTGGAAGATTGCACCATCGCGTAAAATTAGCGAGGCTGTTTGGCAGGAACCACATCCAGGCCTTACTGCAGCACAGAAGATAGGCTTAATGGGCCAGTAATCAGACTGAGAGCCCACTGTGGGCAATGAACTGTTTTAAAATTACGGATGCGCCGGAACCTACTAAGGGTGTTACTAATGCCCCACACTTGGACTAAGGTACCATCATGCCGGAATAAACTTACGTACTATACGTGATCCACTAAAGACACTGCACTGTGTTTAATCAGTGATGGGAGCCTTCCGAGCACATCCGGAACTGCCTGTGAAGAAGAGGCATATCCGCCGAAACGCGTCGGCGAAATATAATAAATCTTTACCGAATGAAATGCTGGCTGCCGTGTACACTGGTGTCTTCTGAGAGTGCGTCTTCAAAAGCTTTTGGGCACTTTGTTTCCAACAGATAACACGGCCGTCTCCTGCCGGAAGATTGCACCATCGTAAAATTAGCGAGGCTGTTTGGCAGGAACCACATCCAGGCCTTACTGCAGCACAGAAGATAGGCTTAATGGGCCAGTAATCAGACTGGAGAGCCCACTGTGGGCAATGAACTGTTTTAAATTACGGATGCGCTCGGAACCTACTACAGGTGTTACTAATGCCCCACACTTGGACTACAGAAGTACCATCATGTCCGGAATAAACTTACGTACTATACGTGATCCACTAAAGACACTGCATGTATTTAATCAGTGATGGGAGCCTTCCGAGCACATCCGGAACTGCCTGTAGAAGAAGAGGCATATCCGCCCGAAACGCGGCCGGCGAAATATAATAAATCTTTACCGGAATGAAATGCTGGCTGCCGTGTACACTGGTGTCTTCTGAGAGTCGCTCTTCAAAAAGCTTTTGGGCACTTCTGTTTTCACATATATATATATATATATATATATTCAAATAGATATCTTTTCAAAATAATCGTCCAGCACTCCCAGGCGGGTCTAATTACTCAGTTCTTTATTAGAATCGACAAAACAACATCTACGCGTTTCCAGCAGTCTCAGCGCTGCCTTGCTCACGATGTCTGAGCGCCAACATTTTTTTCTTAAAATACCTCACTTTCAAAGACAAAGAACATTGGAAGAGGGACTACGAGAATTAAAGAAAACATTAGCCAGCACGCTTTCTCCTATTACAGCGGCGGCCATATTAGAACATGCAAGGTATATACAAAACACATTACAAGGACAGTTCCTTTTGTTAGAATTGTTTCTGCTATTAGTAGCATAGAATTTCCATGAGAGGATGTTTAAATCATACTTGTACTTTACCTTTCTGAAATTTTATATCTCACAGAGACTCCGAGTCCCTTGTACTTATAATTCAGATATCCAGTCAAATTTCACATATCAGTTTTTCATGAAAATAATCAAATAAACATCCCATGTTACTATTTTTGCAACCTCTAAATCCTCAAATTATACGTTCTAAATATATTCCTACAGTTTCAAGCCAACGTGGGAGTAAGAAGATTATTTTTCAATTAAATATATCGTAAAGTTCTTCAGTTATTAAAAAGTGCAAATACCTAGTGCAAATCAATCGCTAAAAGTGCAAGTGCTTCACAGTATATTATTACATATATTTCATATACTAATTAAAACACAATATACAAAAAAATATATAATTAAAATATCATTATATATACCAAATTCTAAAATGCAAGTGCTTCTACAGTATATTATTCTTCCACATTAAAGAGGGGAACTTATTTCATATACTCAATAGAGAAAAAAACACTATTAATATCCTAAAATATCTAAACCGATATACATGAACTACCCTTAATTGCTTCTTAGTCTGTATGAAATAACGGGAGAAGCTGTACATGTAAAGTTACATTTTTAAAAACAATTTTACCTATGTACAGCAATCATCTAATCCTTTCACATCCTCTTCCTCAAATTCTTACCATACCAATAAAAACAAAAAAGTAAAAAAAAGGTCTCATTTTGTGCAGTTTTACCCTCACATTCTCTTCCCTCAACAACCTCAGTGTAGACATGTATAGCTGTCCTCATCTACGTTCCATCCATGAGGTTCCTTGCTATTAAAGTCCAAATATAATAGGTTTCCAATTTCCTGAGTTCCTTTTCCCTATCTCCTCCTCTTTCTCCAGGGAATTTCTGCTATACAGCTATACTGCAGGCTGGAGGGATTACTTTGATGATACTTCTCAAAGTGTCTTGCAACCGGTAAGTTCTATCTTTGTTTAAAATTGCTCTCCTGTGTTGTAAAATCCTTTTATACACTGGTAAAGTTGTACTACCTATATACCTTCTGGACAGTCACATTGCAATAAGTAGACAACAAAATCTGATCTACAGGTTAAAAACTTTTGATGAAATAGTTTTATTAAAAAATGTTTTAAAATTCGTGCCATTCATTCCATGTTGGCACGCTTTACATTTAGAACATTTTAAAACTCTGGTTTTTGTTGGAGCCAATTCAAGGCTCCACTCTTCCGTTCCTGAAATTCATTTCTCACAATTAAATCTTTCAATGACTTTGATTTCCCATAAGTGATATTAGGCTGTTTATTCACTTGTGGGCCTATCAATGGGTCACCCTGTACCAGATACCAATGTTTTTTTAAATGGCTCTGATTTCTTTATGTTTGGTGTTAAAAGTCATAATAAATCTTGGATTCTCCACATTTCTCTGATCTTTCTGCTTAGTTTTCTCCTTCTTTTCCTTCCTGGCTTTCTGAGCTGCACTCTTCTATTATGTGTGGTGAGTACCCTCTCTCAATGAATCTACTCATCATTTCCCTGTTCGATTCTCAGATACTCTTCCTGGCTGCTACATGCCCGCCTAGCCCTCTATAAAAATTCCCCAAAGGAATACCGTATCAATGGAGCTGGGTGGGCACTCCCCGCGTGGAGAATAGTATTTCCCGCAGTGGGTTTTCGAAATATAGTGGTCTCAAGTTTTTCCCCTACTGGTTGAATTCTGATATCAAGAAAATCTATGCTGGTTTTACTAAGCTGTCCCACAAATTTCAAATTCAACGAGTTCTGGTTCAGATCCACAATGAATTGTTCTATGTCCGTTTCCGTGCCGTACACAGCACGAAAACGTCATCTATGAATCTTACCCCAAAGTAAAATGTTACCTGACCAATGTTCAAGGGTGGCTCGAGGCACCTGCTCCTCCCACCAGCCTAAATGCAATTAGCATAGCTGGGGGCGAAGCAGGTGCCCATCGCCATCCCTTGTTCTTGCCGATAAAGATCATCCCCAAATAAAAATATATTATTCGTCAGACACCACTCCATTAACTCTAAAATCATTCGATTATGTTTCATGAATCTTATTGGTTTTCTATTCAAAAAGTACTCCGCCGCTTAAACCATCTACATGACGTATACCGTATACAACGTGGAGATATCCAATGTCATTAAAATCATGGTAGCATCCCAATGAATATCAAAAATACACTTAAGAAAATCAGTAGAATCCTTGATATGTGAAGTCAATGTTCTAACAATAGTGATTTAAAAAATAATCAATATATCTAGATGCATTTTCGAACAAGCTGCCACATGAGGAGATTATAGGTCTACCCGGAGGTGTGGTGGTACTTTTATGCACCTTCGGGAGCATATAAAACACTGGTATTACTGGTTTCTCTTTTTTGATAAATTTGAACTCATCCCAGCTTAACAGTTCATCTCTTGTTTCCATATTTCGAGTCTGTCAAAAACAAATCCTTCACTCCTTCATATTCTTCATGCTAATCTTCTGATAGCATTCATGATTGTTCAATTGGCTCAATGCTTTTTTTTTTTTTTTGTATAATTCACGGCCTCATAAACGATATTACCCCCTTATCCAGGGTTTTTATCAAGATTCCATCTTCTTTCTGTAATTTTGCCACAGTTTTATGTATTAGAGCTTTATATATATATATATGTATTTATTTATATATATATATATATATATATGTATTTATTTATATATATATATATATATATATATATATATATATATATATATATATATATATATATATATATATATATATACAGAACGGCTTATTCAAACCTTTATATCGCTCACAGTTAATGGAGAGAAGAAAACAAAGGAACACACAAATCATGAGTAAATCAAGGAATATATTGAAAGAAGAAACTACTTTTTCTTTTTTTTTACTTTATATAGTGTATAGATGACACTAGTAGCATTTAATTTACAGGCCCTGTTTATGTGGGATACCACTGTACAAAGGACTTCACAGGTAAATTAAATATGCCAAACAGGTGTAGAGCAATCTTACCAAGTTTCCAAGTGAGAGCACATGCACTTTAGCACTGATCAGCAGTGGCAAGTGCCCAGAGTCATAAAACCAACAAAAGCAGGTCAGAAAAATTCAGGAGGAAGGCAAAAGGTTTGGGGATAACCCTGCAAAAGGGCCAGTTCAACAGGGATCCTTACTGTAAATCGGGCAGGGCTACCACTCAGGCAAAATCACAGTTCACCTGCCTCATTTAGATGCTGGAGTAAAAGACAGATTCCACCGGTGGAGCAGGAGTAGATTATGCCTGTGGAAATCCTGGACCCAGTTATACCTCTCCTCTGCCATCAGTGGAGCAGCCAGTTCAGTAGTACCGGGCTCAGATAGGGTGCACTGGTGACCCAGCCTGCTGTGGACCAGATTCAGTTATTGATTAGGCTGTTTACAGAGTATTTCTTTCAACTGTATGCCTTTGGGCCCTGCTTGGGGGTCGATTCCCGATTCGGGCCGGAAATGCGTACCGACCGACTCGGAGCGGAATTCATTCCGACCGACACGTACCGGTGCAGCCCGACCCGCAAAGTACGATGAAAAGCATGCAAAACCCGACCGACTCGTACGGAACACAAGCCGAACGACCGAGCCGCGCGGAAAACAGCAATCCGGCTGGAAAAACACGCGAATCGAACCGACCGACACGCACCCGGAACAATCCCGAGCGAAACGTACCCGCGAACTCCTACCCGCCAAGTACGATGCAACGCGTGGAAAACACGACCGAGGTCGCACGGAGGACAAGCTGTACGACCGACACGCGATACAAAACTGCGAGCCGAAGCAATCCCAAAACACCGCGACCGACGCGTACGCAGCATAGAAAACAGCACAAACACAGCGTGAACGAATCGGAGAAGCTCGTGACGAGACAACTGCAGGGTCCGACTCGGTCACAAGAACGTCTCCTACATGCACAAAAAGTACAAAGGAAAATACACAAAAAAGGCCAAACAAGCAATTACAAAGCCAATAAATACTGGGGGGCAGGGAACAAAGACACACCCACAACTCCACCCATATAAAGGACACAAATCCCTACCATGATCCTTTGCAAATTCAAATTACCTGCCAGCACTCAACAGACAGCAACCACACACCCACAGCTCATCCATCACACAAGCCACACACCATCAGCACCTCAACAAATAGCAACCTCACATACACCCAGCAAAACACACACTCACACACCTTCACCTGCACACCAACACACACATCACTCACCATCACCACCCATCACCATGCCCCCAAAGAAGAATCATAAGTTCCTAGATAGTGAATTGGAAGTCCTGGTAGATGAGATCCTCAGGGTAGAGCCACAGCTGTTTGGTACACTGGTCCAACAGACACCCATGTCGCAGAAAACCAAGATGTGGAGAGGATCAGTCGACAGGGTGAACGCACAATCACCATGTTTGCGCACAAAGATAGACATCCAGAACAGGTGGTATGACGATGCGCAGGAGGGTCAGGAGCTGTTGAAGAAGGACTACCTCTTGAGCCAACACACCGGCAGTGGCCCTCCTGCCAGCCAGTATACCTCAGGCCCTGGGAGGAGAAGGTGCGGGCCATCCTACCACCAGTGAGCGTATATGGACTAGAAAACATCCCAGAGCCTGGTGAGTACACAACAAATGTACACAATATTGTGCGACAATACACACATATCACTGTCAAGGGGAGAGTCAAACCATGCACCCCTAGCAAATACACAGCAACCAGAACAGAATCATCCCAAAATGTGTATGTCAGTCAGATAAACACAACACATGCCATCTCATAGTGACATGTAACTGTGTCATCACATGTACAAACACAACTACAACTACAGCTAGGCAGTGGCACAAATATAACTAACAAACACATCCAGACATGTAGCCACCACTACAACACCACCACACAGTGAAGCCCACTGAGAGGAAGGAATTCTGTGTATGCTGGGCAAGTCAGTGTAGCCAACAGCATCATGGGAGTCGTAGTCACAGATATTGCCCACCCTCACAATGCGCACATCAACACCACCATGAACCATGCTACACATCACAGGGAGTGGAAACAACTGACAAGATGGCTGACACTGGCTACTGCTGTGGGGAGCACAAGGTCCTGCTGGCAACTGTGCACCAACCAACAGCAGGACACCACTGACAGCCATCTTGCCATTGCTCTCACACTCACACACAGTGAAGTCCACCCAAAAGCAAGTAAGTATGGGCATGCTGGGAAGTGGGGTGGAGGCAATAGCATGATGGGAGTGGTAGTCAGCAGATATTGGTCACCCCCACAACTGTCCCATCAACACCACCCTGAACCATGCGCACATCACAGGGAGTGGAAAACAACTGACAAGATGGCTGACACTGGCTACTGCTGTGGGGAGCACAAGGCCCTGCTGGCACACTGTGCACCAACCAACAGCAGGACACCACTGACTGACATCCTGAAAGACAACTTGCACTCCCTGCAATGGAAGCACGCTCCATGGTGGGATATCTGGCTGGGTGGGAAGGAGGACTCACAGCCCTGACCATAGTTACCAGCAGCGTTTCTCACACACACCCCTAACACAAACTCCACATAACTCACCTGGGAGAATGCATTGCCTCACACTCCAATCAAATATCCCACAAAGAACCACAACCCTGGGTCATGCTGAGTGAAGCACAGGGACACACATGGGACTTGTAGCAAAACCAACCCCAGGATAACACTGTCAGCCATCTTGTCAGCACAGGCACACAACCCCACAGGGAAGCAGAGTCAAAGGGAAGGAAGCATGGGCATGCTGGGAAGGGGGTGGAGGCAATAGCATGATGGGAGTGGTAGTCACAGCTCAACATCCCCACCCACATGGCCCAGCAAGCTCACACTCAAGCATGCACACCCCACAGAGAGTGGAAAGCCCCATCAAAGATGTCTGACACTGGTGCTCTGTTGTGGGGAGCACAAGGCCATGCTGGGAACTGGCCACCAACCAACAGCAGGACACCACTGTCAGCCATCTTGCCATTGCTCTCACACTCACACACAGTGAAGTCCACCCAAAAGCAAGTAAGTATGGGCATGCTGGGAAGTGGGGTGGAGGCAATAGCATGATGGGAGTGGTAGTCACAGCTCAACATCCCCCACCCACATGGCCCAGCAAGCTCACACTCAAGCATGCACACCCCACAGAGAGTGGAAAGCCCCATCAAAGATGTCTGACACTGGTGCTCTGTTGTGGGAGCACAAGGCCATGCTGGGAACTGGCCACCAACTAACAGCAGGACACCACTGCCAGCCATCTTGCCATTGCTCTCACACTCACACACAGTGAAGTCCACCCAAAAGCAAGTAAGTATGGGCATGCTGGGAAGTGGGGTGGAGGCAATAGCATGATGGGAGTGGTAGTCACAGATATTGGTCACCCCCACAACTGTCCCATCAACACCACCCTGAACCATGCGCACATCACAGGGAGTGGAAAACAACTGACAAGATGGCTGACACTGGCTACTGCTGTGGGAGCACAAGGCCCTGCTGGCAACTGTGCACCAACCAACAGCAGGACACCACTGACTGACATCCTGAAAGACAACTTGCACTCCCTGCAATGGAAGCACGTTCCATGGTGGGATATCTGGCTGGGTGGGAAGGAGGACTCACAGCCCTGACCATAGTTACCAGCAGCGTTTCTCACACACACCCCTAACACAAACTCCACAAAACTCACCTGGGAGAATGCATTGCCTCACACTCCAATCAAATATCCCACAAAGAACCACAACCCTGGGTCATGCTGAGTGAAGCACAGGGACACACATGGGACTTGTAGCAAAACTAACCCCAGGATAACACTGTCAGCCATCTTGTCAGCACAGGCACACAACCCCACAGGAAGCAGAGTCAAAGGGAAGGAAGCATGGGCATGCTGGGAAGGGGGGTGGAGGCAATAGCATGATGGGAGTGGTAGTCACAGATGTTGGTCACCCCCACAACTGTCCCATCAACACCACCCTGAACCATGCGCACATCACAGGGAGTGGAAAACAACTTACAAGATGGCTGACACTGGCTACTGCTGTGGGGAGCACAAGGCCCTGCTGGCAGCTGTGCACCAACCAACAGCAGGACACCACTGACTGACATCCTGAAAGACAACTTGCACTCCCTGCAATGGAAGCACGTTCCATGGTGGAATATCTGGCTGGGTGGGAAGGAGGGCCGGATGTCAACCAAATACAACCAATGCAGACCATGTACACACCCCAACATTCACATAGAAATGCCCAAATAATGCAGGACAATGTGCTACACCAATATCAACCCCTGACTGTGACAACTTAGGACAATGCAATGTACAGGCCCGCATCCAGAGGCACAGTCACAACTGTCAGGTGTGTCAACCATTGATGCCTGCAGAAACATAACATACATTGTGTGTGTCTCCCAAAAACAGGTGATGATGGGGACACAGCAGCAGACGCTGAGGAGTCCCCGTCCCAGGCTCAAGAGGATACGGAGCTCACTGGTGTGGAACAGCCTCTGCCCTCCTCGGATGAAGAAGACCCACCTGGCACCTCCGGAGCAAGTCATCATGCAGCACCAGCAGGACCACCAGCTGCACCCCCTGCACCCACCCTCCAACGACTGTCCAACACACATACCACCCCTGCCGACATGGACAGACCAAGGAGCACCACCACCACCAGCACAGGGACCCTGGACCAACGTGGGGCCATGGACACCAACACCACCAACAACCCCCAAGGGGGCCCAGGGTCACCTGTGCGTGCCACCTCAGGTACTGCACGTGTCGCCAGGGGTGGTGGGAGGGTGGGAGACATAGGTCGCTGCTCGCAGAGGGTCTGGACTGCATGATGACCCACAACTGGCACGCATAGCCGATGCGTACCAGTCCAGCAATCGGAGAGCTCAGCCAGGTAGTGGGGCTCCTCAGGGACATTAAACAGCAGCAGGCTGCCCATCATGCCCGCTTGGACTCACACATGTCCCGCGTGGAGTCCAAGTGGGACACACTGCAAGAGATGACGGCGGTGCATAGGGACATATTACAATGCCTCCGCCAGATGAGCGGCAACCAGTCAACACCTCCTGTGTGCCCACAACATCTGGTGCTGAAACAACTGCAACTGCCACAGGGAGGCAGGATGACTCTGGCGGAGAGTCCCCTGCACCGCAGCAGCCTGCACTTGAGGGTCCCCCAAAGAAGAGGGGTCGTCCGAGGAAGGACAACTGAGAGGCTGATGGCCATGCACAACCCCCAGGAAGCCAACACCTGTTCTGGATAATCACCTTTGTGCGCAAACTGTTCACCCTGTTGACTGCAACACAACTCCCCCACATGACATGGGGAGTACAAGTTGGACCAATGTCTCAGATGACTGTGGACTTGATACAGGACATTTCTGCTACCAGGACTTCCAATTCATCTAGGAACTTTGGATTGCAATCAAAATGTACAGCACTCACCATCCTGTGCACGTATTCACACACATGTATGACAATAAACACACTAATACACCATACCTGCCTCTGTCGTGATTCCAATGTGGTTTCTGTCATGGAGATGATGACCAGCGAAATTACACTGTGCATGCTAACTGCTACAGCAAGTACAACACAGGCATGTGAGTCATGGCAACGTGACACATATGAGGGAGACACACCACCAGGGCTACACAACAAATACACACCTAGGCCATCTGACTCATTGCCTACACTGATGTTGCCAGGAAATACGGTGCAATGCACAGACACAACACCTATTCACAGTCTTAGTCAACTAGCCCACTGGTGCAGTAAGCAAATGTCAGTCAAATGTGTGACCACAGACAACGCACATCACAAAGTGAAGCACAGGTTTATTACACATTTGCAACATGTTGCTAACCACTACAGATGCAAGGTAATCCCACCTGGCAGCGGGCACACAGTCAACAAGTGTAGAAGGAAGAAGTCCATGGGTGTGGCGCACATCACCTGTAGGGACACGACAGCTACCACCCTGGAAGTCGAATCACGGTGTCGGGGATCACAGTTGACCAAACGACTCTGAAAGTGCCCTGTGAAGGACAGAAATGACACACAGTCAAAAGCACTGAAGAACAGGACAGAACTGCAATACTCATGCCCAATACATGTCACAAGATACCCACCCAGAACCAAGTTAGCATGTCAACACTGTTGGGGAGTACAGACTACCTGTAAGGACACATCGCTACACGCATACAGTCATGTAGCCCATGGACACACTCAAACAGCACCAGAGCACCACCAACACATATCATGCAAACTCACATCATTGACATGACATCTCTGGATACTCACATTCAGCTGAAGAAGTTGGTGATGAGCTGTGTGCGGACATCACCATCACCATCATCATCATCATCACTGGCATCGTGGTCCAGGCCAGGATCCTCCACAGGTGGCGGATGTTGGTCATCGTCATCCAGGATGAGAGGCAACTCCTTCCGCACTGCCAGGTTGTGTAGCATGCAGCAGGCGATGACAATCTTGCACACCTTTGCTGGGGCATATGGGAGGGCCCCTCCTGTCTTGTCCAGGCAGCGGAAGCGGCTCTTCAGGAGACCAAATGTCCGCTCAATCACTCTCCTCGTCCGACCATGTGCCTCATTGTAGCGCATCTGGGCTGGTGTCACAGGGTTCCTGAGGGGCGTCAGCAACCACGGCATGTTGGGGTATCCGGAGTCACCTACATACAGACAATTGCACATTAGCTGAGTTGGAAAGAGGGTGGAACACTACATTGCAGAACACACACAATGGTACAAAGTCAGTACACACCAACAAGCCAGGCACGCTGGTTCCGCATCTGTGACATCATCCTCGGGATGCGACTACTCCTCATCACGTAGGCATCGTGTGCAGAACCGGGGAAACGGGCACACACGTGTGAGATGCTCATATCTGCAAGACAGACCACCAGTGCATTGACCGAGTGGTAGTGTTTGCGGTTCCTGTATGCCTGCTCTTGGGCCTGTGGTGGTACCAAAGCCACATGTGTCCCATCAATGGAGCCAATGACATGCGGCATCCTCCCCAGGGCATAGAAGTCACTCTTCACGTCAGTGAGTTGTTGGAGTCTAGGGAAATAGATGTACTGGTTCAGGTATATCAACATAGCCTCCAAAACATCGCGGAGCACACGGCTGAACATGGTCTGTGACATCCCACCAGCAGTCGCCACAGTGTGTTGAAAGGTACCGGTGGCAAAGAAGTGTAGGGCTGCCATCACCTTCACCTTAGGGGTCAGCGCTGTAGGGTACGGCCGGCCAGGTTGCAAATGTGGTGCCAAGCGCACTGCCAAATCCTCAATCAGCTGCCTGAGTGAAGCGGTACCGTCGGATGCTGTCACGTTCCACCATCGTTGCCAGGTCAGGGAATGGTCTATGGACAGCTGGTGCCCTGCAGTGCATAGGTGAAGAAAGAAAGATATGTCAGTCACCCCACATATGTGGCATTGAACACACTCAATATCACATGATACATCATTATAGAGGCACAGAAGTACATGATGTGTGCAGTTCGTAAGGACATGTATGGCACATACATGGCCAACATTCTAACATCACAGTTCAACAAGTGGCATCAATAAGTCCCAGGTTGTGCCATTGGATATCATGAGGCCGTGTCACAGTTCCCATCTCCTGCTGCCACGTTACAAACACACCCCACAGTGACATGTGAGGACAGATGTGCCCCAGGCATCACAGCTCAACGACAGGTAGATTCCCAGGGACCCTGTATTGCCACATGGACACTGGCATGACATGGTGTATCATGTATACACCACAGCAAAACAACCATGACCTCCACAGGTAGTGGGTCCCTGTTGCCTCGGCAGGACAGACATGGACGTCTGTGACACACACACACGCACAACATCAAAGTCCATGCACAAACAACGTGGATGTGGAGACTGTCTCCCATTGTGCACATGAAATCAGAGACATTGTAAACACAACATGCACACAGACTGTGGAGGACCATCACTATTGTGCCAATGGGTCACCCTGGGTTAAACATACCATCCCACATGGGACTCAGGGGTATGTGACATGAGCATACACATACACCACCGTGAAATGTGACCATGCCACATGCTCAGATATGAACAGTTGCACATCACAGTGGTCATGTACCACGAAACACCAAGGATTCTGTCCCCATGAACACGTGCACAGCCTGGAGGTGGCTGCCCCCAAGTGACACCCACAGAACAACATGTTCACCCCCATACACGGAATAGGTAATGCAGCCTTACATGCCTTAGGATACAGTTTGGACAGGCTGTGGTGTTGTAGGTGTGCCCCTCACTCCCTGGGAAGTGCATGTGGCTGGCATATGTTCACCTGTGACAGGCATGGTGACATATGCCAGTGACTTGTACAGGGATGCGTTGGACAGCAATGGACCGATCGGTCGCGCACATTGGCCATTGCATTCAATGTGTGCTGGTCGGCGTTGTATTGCATGTCTGTGTTGGACAGCAATGGACCGGTCCGGTCTTGCACGCATTGGCCATTGCATTCAATGTGTGCTGGTACAGCGTTGTATTCGCATCTGGCGTTGGACAGCAATGGACCGATCAGTGCGCACACGGTTGGCCATTGCATTCAATGTGTGCTGGTCACGCGTTGTGCAGTCGCAGTACAGCGTTGGATAGCAATGGACCGATCGGTGCGCCCGGCACTGGCCATTGCATTCAATGTGTGCTGGTACGCGTTGTATCTGCAGTATCGTTGGACAGCAATGGAC
>CAWUFW010028948.1:0-20113 GCA_963921515.1 Calotriton arnoldi | reverse complement strand
GTCTGCTTTTAAGTCTTTAATGTCTAAAATTGAATAAAGCTTGTTTTGATTTGATTTGATTTTATTTGAGTGTCAGGAGGGTTTTAAAAACCAAAACTGGGTTGAACAAATGATATGCTCGGAACAAATGTGCCATGCGAAAGGAGTGATAATTCTTACCAAAAAAAATCAGCGGAGGTGTCCATACTGGATTGGAAAGTAGATAAGAAGGGAAGATGGGTCATAGCAACAACTAGAGTGTATCAGAAGGTTTATATGTTGGTGGGTTACTGTGACCCGAACATAGATGATATAGAGACGCTGCAAAATCTATGTGCAGAGCTGATGTGCAGTCAATATCCGATTATTATGGCAGGAGACTTTAATGTGGTAATGGATTATCAACTTGACAGGTCTAGCAAAAATAAATCTGTATTTTGCCCTAAAATGCATACTTACATTAGATCCTTAATGAAACAATTGGGCCTATGTGATATTTGGAGAGATAAACATGGTGCAGAACAGGGATATACATTTCACAACAAAAGATTTAATCATCAGTCTAGAATAGACTATTTTTTGTTAGACCGGTCCTTAAGGGTAGTTACAAAGAAGGTGGAACATCTACCCGCTCACCTGTCAGATCATAGTGCAGTGGTTTAGGAAATAGAAGTAGAGTCAGGAGATACATTGAGAAGATGGACACTGGACCGATACTTATTAAATGATCCAGTTCTAATTGATAGACTAAAAGAGGAAACAGTACATTTCTTTAAGAATAACAGCGCATCGGCATCTAAGAATATAGTGTGGGACACGTATAAAGCATATATTAGGGGGGTCCTGATTAATCCATCAGCACATAGGAATAAACATAGAAAAGTGATTGAGGGTTTGGAGCAAGAAATAGGGATATTGGAAAAGAATTGTGTGGAACAATGGGTGGAGAGAGAGTGTAGGGAGAAGTGGCAAAAAGAAATCCAAGAACCGAAGCGTTAACTTCATGACACATTGGAGGAGAGAGTTCGAGCACGTTGAGAAGCTACTTAAATAGCACACTTTGAATACAGCGAGAATGCCCGGAAACTTCTGGCATGGAAAACTAAAATAGAAGAGTTAGGAAATGAGATTAATGAGGTAAAGTGCAAGAAAACTGGAAGTAGAGTAAGAGGAACCCAGGAAGTGGAACGAGCCTTTCTTGACTTTTTTGGAATACAGAAGATCTAAAAGTATCAGAAGTTCAGATCAATAAATGGCTAGGCGGTCAACATATGGGTAAGCTCTCACAGGAAGAGGGAGAAAATCTTAATGATGAGTTAGCTCAAGATGAGATTTTTCAGACGATTAAGAAAGGCAAGGTGACAGGACCAGACGGGATCCCTAATGAATTCTATCAGAAACTGAGTGAGGTATTATCCCCGTGTCAACTTTGCGGGAACTTTACTTGAAACAGGCTCAACAAAAATTCTTCTGATACCAATTGTTTTTATTGTCTCTCATCACTAAGGGGGTGGGGGGTTTGGCTTGAAATCACAAAATAACAGAATTTCTACTCATGTATCCAAAGTCTCTTGTTGTATTTAATCTTTGTTTTTCTCTTTTATCTTTCAGGTCCAGCGAGGGAGTCCACGATGTCTTCCGGGATACCCCTCGGATAAAACACAGACGAGGCCAGGTAAGGAAACTCGTTTTCCTCTTTTACTTATGGAACATAAAAGTCAGGCTTATAGTGATCACAGTGCCCAGCAAGAGAAGTAATTAACTGAAGTCTGTGAGTCGGGTCAGAAAATACGTGACTGCAGCGGTGAAGAGAGGGTGAGTCAAGTGCTTTAAGAAGCGAGAGCAGAGTTCTTTTTCAGACCCCGTTGGCCTCCCTCTCTTCTACCAAAGATATGGCCCCATACCTGGCTCAGCCACGTTTCTCCAGAAACGTGGTGGGGCGGTGCGCCTGTCTTGGTACTCGGCTGTGTAGTGTGGTGTTTACTGCGTCGCTGCAGACTGTCCGTGAACCGGGATCTCCAATTCCCCGTTGTCTCAGTGTCTCGCTCTCTTTCCCCAGGTCTATCGAGGCTCCTCGTCGAGGAATGGTTGAAGCATTGGGGATTTTCCGACCTCCAACTGCTGCTAAGGAAGTACGTGGGTCTGGGCTGGTCCTCACGTTTTTTTGAGACGTCCTCTACCTCCGTTCTGTCTTTTCCAAGGGATTCTCCGACCGGGGTTCTCTCCAGCAGCCACCCTTCTTCCCGTTCCGTGGGTTTAAAAAGTCCTCCCTTCTTAGTGATTGGTTGCGCGGGTATCACGTGATGAGCGTCCTCGCTTCTGACACCGG
Source organism: Calotriton arnoldi (assembly GCA_963921515.1). NCBI lineage: Eukaryota > Metazoa > Chordata > Amphibia > Caudata > Salamandridae > Calotriton > Calotriton arnoldi. The sequence continues at coordinate 17,805 of CAWUFW010028948.1, read as the reverse complement.
AATCTGTCTGTCCTCGGACTTCCTGTTTGCTCGGAGCGTCTTCCGTGGCGGTAGGCTGCAGGGAAGAAGGAGAGCGTGCAGGTGAGCGGAGAATATGCCAGGGAATAGGTTGTTTGTCCTCTGTCTCAATCTCCCTGTCACACATCCCCTCCCTAAGATTTTCCCGTTCGGGGAAAAGGGGCATTTGTGAGAGGAAATCGGCATTAAGGTGATCCTTCCCTTTTCTATGGCGGACTTCGAACTGATATGGTTGGAGGGATAGAAACCATCTGAGGACTCGGGCGTTATGTCCCATATTTCTGCTCATCCAAGTCAAAGGAGCATGGTCAGTATACAAAACGAAAGAGCATCCTTCAAAATAATAGCGCAATTTCTCTATTGCCCACTTAATAGCCAAACACTCCTTTTCGATGGTAGCATATTTTTGCTCCCGGGGAAAGAGTTTGTGACTAATGAATAAAATAGGTACATCAAACCCTTCGCTGTTGGTCTGGGAGAGAACAGCCCCGATGCCACAATCAGAAGCATCTGTTTGTAATATGAACTGTTTGTAAAAGTCTGGGGAGGTGAGGACAGGACTAGAGGTTAGAGTGCGTTTAAGTTCCTGAAAAGCCTCGAGGACTTCCATGGAAGGATTTAGTATGTCCTTCTTGGAGATGTTCTTTTTCAAGAGGTCAGTAAGGGGAGCGGCTATTTTGGAAAAGTGAGGGATAAACCTCTTGTAATACCCCAATAGTCCTAAAAATGCTCTTACTTCTTTACGGTTTCGGGGGAATGGGGAATCTGCTATGGCCCTTATTTTCTCTTCTTGGGGCTCAATAATGCAGTTTTCTAACATATACCCTAAATAGTTGACTTTGGAGAACCCCCACTCTGGATTTCTTGGCATTGATATGTAGGCGGGCTTTCTGCAACTCGGAGGGTATGGTACCGAAGTGTTTTAAGTGTGAGTCCCAGGTAGGACTAAAAACAACAATATCATCTAAATAGGTTGATGAATAAGCCTGGTGACCCTTTAATACTTCATTCATCAGCCTTTGGAAGGTAGCCGGGGCTCCATGTAGTCCAAACGGTAAAACAGTAAATTCAAAAAGACCATCGGGTGTAGCGAAAGCTGTCTTTTCCTGATCTTCTGTCCTTAAAGGAACTTGCCAGTACCCTTTTGTAAGGTCTAGGGTAGTGATATACTTTGCTTCCCCTAGCTTCTCTATAAGCTCGTCTATCCGGGGTAAAGGATATGCGTCACATTTGGAAATCTTGTTTACTGCCCTAAAGTCTATGCAAAACCTAACAGACCCATCAGGTTTGGGAACTAAAACTATAGGAGACGACCAGTTACTCTTGGAGGGTTGAATAACTTTCATTTGTAACATCTGTGAGATTTCCTTCCCTATAGCTAGTCGTCTCGCTTCAGGCAATCTATATGGCTTCTGCTTGACTACTACTCTTTCTCTGTGGAAATGGCGTGTTCGGCTAAATGAGTGCGTCCCAGTACATCCAAAAACAGGGGTGAATAGGACCGTAGGAGTAGTTGGAGGGAGTGTTTCTGCTCTTCAGTTAATTGATCATTAATACCTAATTGTTCTAGTGTGCAGGAGTTTGTACTAGGGTTCTGGGTGAAAGAGACCAATTTGGGGGGTGGTCCTATCCATTTTTTTAGGATATTTATATGGTAGATTTGGTCTTTGGTTTTTCCCACCCTAACTCTATAGATGGTTTGACTGTGTTTCCCTACTATTTGATAGGGCCCCTTCCATTCAGAGATCATTTTTTATGAGAAGTAGGAAAAAGGACCAGAACCCAGTCGTTTATTTGATATTCTCTCCATTTCTTCCCTTTATCATACATTCTTTTCTGCCTCTGTTGGCTCTTTTCCAACTGAGTATGAGCTAGATCTCTTAATTTCCCAAGTCGTGAGCGTAACTGTTGGACATAGTCCGTCAGTTCCTGGGCTTCACTCACTTTATGTTTTTCCCAGGCCTCCTTGGTTATTTCCAAGAGGGTTCTGGGTTGTCGTCCATAAAGCAATTCAAAAGAGGAACAACCCAAACTGCTTTGTACCTGTCCCCTAATGACAAAAAGGGCTAATGGTAAGAGAAGATCCCACTTTTTCCCTTCACCTAAGAGCATTTTCTTAAGGGTGAGTTTAAGGGTGCCATTATAGCGTTCTACTAGCCCATCTGTTTGGGGGTGATAAACTGCAGTCTTAAGATGTTTTACGTTCAGGATAGTACATACCTCCTGCATTATTTTGGAGACAAAGGGAGTCCCCTGGTCTGTAAGGATTTCTTTCGGAAAGCCTACCCTGGAAAATATGTCAACCAGCACCCTAGCTATGTTTTTGTGGTAGCACTCTTAAGAGCCACCGCCTCAGGATATCTGGTCGCATAATCGACCACCACCCAACAATACATGTTTCCCTGACTTGATTTTGGGAAAGGGCCTATTAGGTCCATTCCAATCCGTTCAAAAGGGTGCCCTATTATAGGCAAGGGTTGGAGAGGGATGGGAGGCGGACGATAGGGGTTCTTTTTTTGACAAATCTCACAGCTTTGACAATAGGCTTTTACCTCTGCATAAATACCCGGCCAGTAAAAATACCTCTTTAGGGTTTGGGAAGTCTTTTCCGGACCCAAGTGTCCTGCCAAGAGATGGGAGTGTGAAAAGAACAGGATTTGTTCTCGGAAGTCCTTAGGGACCAAAAGTTGTGGTTCTGCTCCCAGGGTGCCTACCCTATACAGAAGTCCTCCTCTTTCTATAAAGTGAGGGAAGCATTTGTTATCCTTAGTTTTATTCTCTTCAGCGGCTCTCCATGCGTTCTGTAAAGTTATATAATTTCTCTGTGCCTGTTGAAAGTCCCTATCGATATGCCAAGGTTCGGTGGTAAGAAGAGCGTTTGGCAACTTGTTGACTTTTTGTGATTTATATATAAGGGGGCCTTTCTGAATCAGCAGCGTGGAAATTAATTCCGGGTTGTCAGTACCCAGGATAAGCTCTTCGGGAAGAGTGGTGACTACCCCAGCAAAAACTTTAACGGTACCACCCTTCGGAGGGACGAGAGATACCCAGACTACAGGATACTGTTTTACATCCCCATGAACACACCTAATTCCAACTGTCCTAGAAGGGAGGATGCAGTCGGAATCAACCCATTTAGATGCTATAAGTGTTTGACGGCACCCTGAGTCTAGCAACGCTCTGATCATGTCCCCTTTTATTCTTAAACTTACATAAAAACAGTGTCCCAGTTCCTGAGTGTATAAGACAGTCTCAGGAATGCAACTAACATCCATAGGTCCCTCTGATGCTGGTAGTTTCTTATTATGACAATATCTGGAAATATGTCCCCACTCTCCGCACTCGAAGCATTGTGGATTTTTGAAAGAGTTCGTCATGGTCCGAAAGATTCTTGTCTTAGAGGGCTCTGTTGTCATTTTGGTGGGCTTCTTCATTGGGGAGTTGGATATTGCTTTAGGTGTGCCCAAGAGTCGTGGTTGAGCTCGTGAGAAAGTAGTGGCCATCTCAACAGCCTGGTCGATGGTCAAGCCAATATGTTGTTTTAACCATCTCTGAGTGGTGAGGGGTAAGGCTTAGATACTTTTCTAGATAAATGAGGTTCATAATATCCTCTTTTGAATTCTCCAGAGGGCGGAGCCATTTATCAGCGGCCAGTTTTACCTTAAGAAAAAGGGTTTTGGGGTTGTCCCCTGAGGACCCTCGCTCTTTTCAAAATCGTATGCGATAAGCCTCTGCATCTAACCCCAAATGATCTAGAATAACACGTTTAATTTCGTCATAGGAGACAGAACCATACGGGTTGGCTATTTGGTAAGCAGATTGGGCTTACCCTACCAATAAAGAGGCCAAGAAAAAAGGGCACTTCTCTGGGGGCCAAGAGCAGGCCTGTGCGGCTCTCTCACAATTTAAGAGAAAAGCATCAGGGTCTTCCCCCAGAGTGAATTTTTGTAAAGAAATGTGGGGACCCGAAACGCTTGAGCGTTGAGTTGTCAGTTGCGAAGTGAGGTTATACTGATCCTCTGCCACTTTGTGTAGACTTGCAACATGTATTTTCATTGAATCCTTAAAGGTTTCCCTATCTGCTTTGGCTGAGGACATTTGCCTCTCCAGGGCCCATTCCAATTTCTTTTGTCCATGGATCAACTGTTGTTTACATTTTTATCAATGGCTTACTATGCCCGCATTCTCCACCACTTGTCAACTTTGCGGGAACTTTACTTGAAACAAACTCAACAAAAATTCTTCTGATACCAATTGTTTTTATTGTCTCTCATCAATAAGGGGGGGTTTGGCTTCAAATCACAAAATAACAGAATTTCTACTCATGAATCCAAAGTCTCTTGTTGTATTTAATCTTCGTTTTTCTCTTTTATCTTTCAGGTCCAGCGAAGGAGTCCACAACGTCTTCCGGGATACCCCTTCGGATAAAACACAGAAGAGGCCAGGTAAGGAAACTCATTTTCCTCTTTTACTTATGGAACATAAAAGTCAGGCTAAAAGTGATCCAAATCACCCGTGCCCATGTAAAGCAAAACAAAGCTTAGACCTGATAAGGGTGTATACACCACACCATGTCTCTAGAGCAACCGCCTGGGTAACCCCCTATTGTATGAGTAAAAAGAAGAAGAAGAAAAAAAAACGTATGTTTTCACGTGGTGCGTTAGGAGTCATGCACAGTGCCCAGCAAGAGAAGTAATTAACTGAAGTTTGTGAGTCGGGTCAGAAAATACGTGACTGCAGCGGTGAAGAGAGAGTGAGTCAAGTGCATTAAGAAGCGAGAGCAGAGTTCTTTTTCAGACCCCGTTGGCCTCCCTCCCTTCTACCAAAGATACGGCCCCGTACCTGGCTTAGCCACGTTTCTCCAGAAACGTGGCGGGCGGTGCGCCTGTCGTGGTACTCCGCTGTATAGTGTCGTTTTTACCACGTCGCTGCAGACTGTCCGTGAACCGGGATCTCCAATTCCCTGTTGTCATAGGGGTCGATTCCGATTCGGGCCGGAAATCTCTCCGACCGAGCCGGACCCGGAGAGATTTCCGACCGAATCGGACCCGTGCAGTCCGACCGAACGAGTCCGATGCATTCGTATGCCACCGGACACGAGTCGGTCGGACTCCCATTGAACTCAATGGGAGCCGGTCGTACAACGCGTACGCGGGCTCCCATTGCCTCAATGGGTGCGAGGCGGACAAGGGCGCCCCTACAGCGAGTACGCCGCGAAGCGCTCGCGGCGTACACGCACAGGTAGGGGGGACCCATGGGTCCCCCCTGTGTGCGCCTCGCACGGGTACGCGTACAGGGGGTCCGACACGGACCCCCAAAGTACGGCTCCGACAGCGAGTTCGAGTCGGACGGCGCGAGTCGGTCGGAGCGGTCGAGGTGCGCATCGCACTTACCCGGCCGGAAAACGTCTCCATTGCGCGGTGCGACCGTGTCCGACCGAGTCGGTCGGAGCGGTACGATCCGGGTACGAGTCGGTCGGAGCGGTCGGGTCGCCCGGACGAGTCGGTCGGCGACTCGCATCGTACTCGCTCGGCCGGACCCGCGTACGGTTCGGTCGGGAAACAGGGCTCCGAATCGGATCCGGTACAGCCGAATCCTATTCGGAGCCCTACCGGCCGAGATCGGAATCGGCCCCTTAGTGTCTCGCTCGCTTTCCTCAGGTCTATCGAGGCTCCTCGTCAAGGAATGGTTGAAGCCTCTGGGATTTTCCGACCTCCAACTGCTGCTGAGGAAGTACGAGGGTCTGGGCTGGTCCTCACGTTTTTTGGAAACGTCCTCTACCTCCGTTCCGTCTTTTTCAAGGGATTCTCCGACCGGGGTTCTCTCCAGCAGCCACCCTTCTTCCCGTCCATGGGTTTAAAAAGTCCTCCCTTCTCGGTGATTGGTTGCGCAGGTATCACGTGATGAGCGTCCTCGTTTCTGACACTGGAATCTGTCTGTCCTCTGAGTTCCTGTGTGCTCGGAACATCTTCCGTGGCGGTGGGCTGCAGGGAAGAAGGAGAGCATGCAGGTGAGCGGAGAATATGCTAGGGAATAGGTTGTTCGTCCTCTGTCTCTATCTCCCTGTCACACCCCGGTAATGACACAGCTCTTTGTAGAGATTTGGGAGGAAGGGCTCTCAACTCCAAAATCCCGGGAAGAGGCAATAATCACATTAGTCGCAAAACCAGGGAAAGATCTAATGCTGTGTGAGTCATACAGGCCAATTTCACTTTTGAACTATGATTATAAATTTTACGCAAGTATTTTGGCCAAAAGATTAAGCAGAGTAATGGAAGGGCTGATAGTGGAAGATCAGAAGGGATTTGTGAAAGGCAGATATATGCACCACTTGAGTCATGAATTATTGGGGACAATAGATCTGGCAATAGAAAATAAAGTGCCCCTTGCGATTATCACACTTGACGCTACCAAGGCCTTCGATAGGGTAAATTGGCAATACCTATTTACTATGCTGGACCACTACAATCTGGGCAATAAATTTTGTAAGGCCATACGAGGTATTTATAGGTCCCCATCAGCAAAGATCTTATTGAGTGGGAGTCTTACGTCAAGCTTTAAGATAACACGGAGAACTAGACAGGGGTGCCCTCACTCCCCATTACTTTTCAACTTGTACGTTGAACCTTTCGCTGAAAAGATAAGATTGGAACAAGGGATTGTCCCCTTTTCCTATGGCACGTGGATGAAGAAAGTATCCCTTTACGCTGACGACATTATGGTATATACACAAGACCTGGTCTCTACTGTGAGGATATTAGACTCTTTGGTGAAGGTGGCAGGGTATGAGGATAACACATCTAAGCCTGAGGCAATGGTATGGAACATAAAAGAGAACCACATATTGATAAAAAGGGAAATAAGATATCTAGGAATAAAGATTATTCCCACCCTGGAGAAGCTGGCAGAATGAAACTTTCGGGAAATTCTGAAGGAAACAAATAGACTTCTACTAAGTTGGTCCCATCTCCCGTTGACGATACTGGGAAGAACTAACCTAATTAAGATGTCGATACTCCAGAAACTTACCTTCCTTTTTAATATGATCCCACTTTACTTTGAGAAGAGCTGGTTCAGGAAACTACATAGTAAAATAGATTATTTTAATTGGGCTTCAAGGGGCGTAAGAATAGCAAGACGGAAGTTAAGAAGGAAATATGACAAAGGGGGGATAGCCTTGCCAGACTTCCAACTATATGCATGGGTCTTTCAATTAAAGAACTTTAGGTTTCTACTTACTGAAAGAGTAGGGTTTGGGAACAATCATTTATGGGAGGCCATGTTAAAAGAAGTAGGAAATGGGGGGACAAAATTTCTGTACAAATATGGCGATCAGAAGTTTTTCAAAACAATTAAATTGAAAGTGCTACATGCGGCGGCCCGGTTATGGGCTCAGATTCGGCATTCAACGAATCTGTCATATTACAGCAGGTATGCTCCAATATGGGACTCACCAGGCTCCCCAGAATGCCTGAAGGACAGACTAGCAGAGAGTTTAAAGGAAGCAGATATAAATGCATGGGGGCAGATACTTCCAGAAGGGAAAGTCTGCTCTTGGGTACAGCTTCAGAACTTAACTAATAATACTGCTTCTAAATTAACATTTTTACAACTGCAGAGTTGGTCCCCGTCCCTTGGAGAAGACAAAGAGGATACCAATGATCTAGAAGAACATCTGATTAAGAGCACACAACAAAAGAAGCTGTTGGCAACATGGTATGCCCTAATCATGGATGTTAGAAGGTGGTTCTGACCATCTGAGCCGCCCGGATTTTTCGCTTTTTGAACACCTATTTGTTGAGCTTTTACTGTGGGAGAGCCTCATAAGTTGGGACTCACCCACAGTGAACTCATGATGAAAGGGACTGCATGTGTATTTTACCGGTGTCCCTCTGGCGCGAGTAGGCCACTGCGCTGCAGCCAGAGTAAGGGGCACTGGGCTGGTTACATGCAAACACGATTGTACATGCGTGTGCACAAGGGTAAGGGCTGCGCAGGAGAGATTCCTGGCGCGCGCAGCCCAAGAGCAGCTACAAAGTGAATGGTGTGGCAGGACTTATGCAGAATTGGGTGGTGACATGGAATAGGCTTTCTACAATGGGAAGAAACATTTGAGGGAAAGTCAGTGTGCTTTACTGTTTTTATTCCATTATTCTCCTATGAGGATGGGGAGCACATGGGCTAGTTTTACTTTCCTAGGGCCTACAAATTCCAGACATGCACCAAAGTCCACTGTAACCTATGTGAGAAGAAGTATTCTGCAGAGTCCAAAGTCATATTTGTACTGCTTTTGGGTCATCCAGAAATGACATATTTCTCTGAGTCAGCTCATAACCAGGGCCTGGCTGGGGCTGACCCGGCCAGGCTGAATTAATGACCTTCCTCCCCAAGCCAGCCCTGCACAACAAGCATTCCAAGGGCGAAGGCCTCCACTCCAAGAAGAGAAGATGGGTGGAACTACAGGTTCATCCATCAGCAGCTGTCACCTGGTGCCAGGCACCAAGCTGCTCTGGAGAGAAGGCAGCGAGGGGGGAAGGGGGTCTCAGAGACCATGTGGCATGAGACCCCTGGACGATGCCATTTTGAACAAACCCAGATGCCTGGGCAGGAAGGAGGGAGCAGTGGAAGAGAGGTGAGGTGTTGCTGCCTGATAGGGCAAGAAGAGACTTCCTGCCAGCCCCCTCCAAATTCTTTTAAAAGGTCTTGCACAGGAAGAGAAGCTCTCTCTGGGGTGTGGTCTGCTGAGGACGACTGGTGCTGGAGCCTGGCACCATGGGCAGCTGGAAGGAAGGACCTCCAGACTGGCCCAGGACCGTGAATTGCGCCAGGAAGGGAGACCAGGACCAGTGAGCAGAAGCCTGGGCCTCTGCGCAAGGAGAAGAGAGGCCCAGGAGGAGAGCCAGGCGGAAAGCTGGCGCAGGGAGCCAGTGAAGACAGCTCCCTGCTGAATTCCCCCTCCCCGAGACCGGGAGGGCGAAAGAAAGTGCTCCCAGTGGCTGGGGCTGGCCAAGAGGAGCAAGAAGAGGCGGAAATTGTGAAAATCGGCCGCCTGCGGGCCGAGATATGCCCCCCAGAAGATAGGCGACCTTTGACCTCTCAGTGGACTGACGACGAAGCGCGTGGGGCTCCGCCGCCAGTCTCAACTATGCCCCCGGGGTGGGTCAGGTCCCCGGCGCTGCCCCAGGAGAAGTAAAGTCGGGGAGCGCCGTCGCGCTCCCCGTGAAATTGCCCAGGAAGGGGGCCAGGAGCCCACTGTGGCCCCTGGTGATGTTGGGGAAGGGGGAGCGCCGTTGCGCCCCCCCGGAGAAGTAAAGTCGGGGAGTGCTGTCACGCTCCCTGTGAACTTGCCCAAAGGGGGCCAGGAGCCCACCCTGGCCCACGGAAATGTTGGGGGAGGGGAGCGCCGTCGCGCCCCCCCCTGAAGAAAGCAAGTCGGGGTGCACCGTCGCGCTCCCCTTGAAGGTACCCTGGTGGGGGCCCGGGATCCCAACTCCGGGCCTCCAAGCCTGAAACTAAGGGGTCGATTCCGATTCGGGCCGGAAAAAGCACCGACCGACTCGGAGCCGGAATTTATTCCGACCGACACGTACCTGTGGCGCCCGACACGCCAAGTACGATGCAAGGCGTGCAAAATCCGACCGACACGTACTGAACCCAAGCCGAACGACCGAGCCGCACGGAAAACAGCAATCCGGCCGGAAAAACACGCGAATCGAACCGACCGACACGCACCCGGAACAAATCCAACCGAAACGTACACGCGAACTCCAAACCGCTAAGTAGGATGCAAGGCGTGAAAACCACGACCGAGTCGAACGGAGGACAAGCCGTACGACCGACACGCATACAAAACTGCGAGCCGAAGTAACACAAAACACCGCGACCAACGCGTACGCAGCATAGAAAACTGCACAAACACAGCGTGAACGAAACGGAGAAGACCGTACGAGAGAAATGCAGGGTCCGACTCGGTCACAAGAACGTTTCCAACATGCACAAAAAGTACTAAGGAAAAATACACAAAAAAAGGCCAAACAAGCAATTACAAAGCCAATAAATACCTGGGGGGGGTGGGGACAGAGAACAAAGACACACCCAAAACTCCACCCATATAAAGGACACAAATCCCAACCATGATCCTTTGCAAATGCCATTCTACTGCCAGCACTCAACAGTCAGCAACCACACACCCACAGCTCATCCCTCACACAAGCCACACACCATCAGCACACCAACAAATAGCTACCTCACATACACCCAGCAAAACACACACTCACACACCCTCACCTGCACACCAACACACACATCACTCACCATCACCACCCATCACCATGCCCCCCAAGAAAAATCACAAGTTCGTAGATTGTGAATTGGAAGTCCTGGTAGACGAGATCCTCAGGGTAGAGCCACAGCTGTTTGGCACACTGGTCCAACAGACCCCCATCTCCCAGAAAACCAAGATGTGGGAGAGGATCATCAACAGGGTGAACGCACAATCACCATGTCTGCGCACAAAGACTGACATCCAGAACAGGTGGTATGGCGTGCGCAGGAGGGTACGGAGCTGCTCAAGAAGGACTACCTCCTGAGCCAATACACCGGCAGTGGCCCTCCTGCCAAGCCAGTAAACCTCAGGCCCTGGGAGGAGAAGGTGCGGGCCATCCTTCCGCCAGTGAGCGTCTATGGACTACAGAACATCCCAGAGCCTGGTGAGTACACAACAAATGTACACAATATTCTGCCACAATACACACACACATCACTGTCAAGGGGAGAGTCAAACCATGCACTCATAGCAATTACACAGCAACCAGAACAGAATCATCCCAAAATGTGTATGTCAGTCAGATAAACACAACACATGCCATCTCAAAGTTACATTTAACCGTGTCATCACATGTACAAACACAACTACAGCTAGGCAGTGGCACAAATAGAACTAACAAACACATCCAGACATGTAGCCACCACTACAACACCAACACACAGTGAAGACCACTGAAAGGAAGGAATTCTGTGTATGCTGGGCAAGTCAGTGTAGCCAATAGCATCATGGGAGTCGTAGTCACACATATTGCTCACCCCCACAACTGTCCCATCAACACCACCATGAACCATGCGCACATCACAGGGAGTGGAAAGGACTCACAAGATGGCTGACACTGGCTACTGCTGTGGGGAGCACAAGGCCCTGCTGGCAACTGTGCACCAACAAACAGCAGGACACCACTGACTGACATCCTGAGAGACAACTTCCACTCCCTGCAATGGAAGCACGTTCCATGGTGGGATATCTGGCTGGCTGGGTGGGAAGGAGGACTCGCAGCACTGACCATAGTCACAAGCACCTCCCCTCACACCCCCCCTCAACACAAACTCCACAGAACCCACCTGGGAGAATGCAATGCCTCACATCCTAACTCAAGATCCCACAAAGAACCTCCACCCTGGGTAATGTTGTGTGAAGCACAGGGACACTCTTGGGACTTTTAGCCAAACAACTGCCAGGACAACACTCCCAGCCATCCTGTCAGCACAGGCAGCCCACCCCACAGGGAAGCAGAGTCAAAAGGAAGGAAGCATGGGCATGCTGGGAAGGGGGGTGGAGGCAATAGCATGATGGGAGTAGTAGGCACAGATATCGCTCAGCCTCACAACTGGCCCATCAACACCACCCTGAACCATGCTCACATCACAGGGAGTGGATAAGGACTCACAAGATGGCTGACACTGGCTACTGCTGTGGGGAGCACAAGGCCCTGCTGGCAACTATGCACCAACAAACAGCACAACACCACTGCCTGACATCCTGAAAGCCAACTTGCACTCTCTGCAATGCAAGCACGTTCCATGGTGGGATATCTGGCTGGGTGGGAAGGAGGACTTGCAGCACTGACCATAGTCACAAGCACCTCCCCTCACACACACCCTCAACACATACTCCACAGAACCCACCTGGGAGAATGCAATGCCTCACATCCTAACTGAAGATCCCACAAAGAACCACCACCCTGGGTTATGTTGTGTGAAGCACAGGGACACTCTTTGGACTTTTAGCCAAACAACTGCCAGGACAACACTCCCAGCCATCCTGTCAGCACAGGCAGCCCACCCCACAGGGAAGCAGAGTCAAAGGAAGGAAGCATGGGCATGCTGGGAAGGGGGTGGAGGCAATAGCATGATGGGAGTCGTAGGCACCGCTCTACATCCCCCACCACATGGCCCAGCAAGCTCACACTCACGCATGCACATCCCACAGAGAGTGGAAAGGCCCATCAAAGATGTCTGACACTGTTGCTGTGTCATGGGGAGCACAAGGGCATGCTGGGAACTGCACACCAACCAACAGCAGGACACCACTGTCAGCCATCTTGCCATTGCTCTCACACCCACACACACTGAACTCCCCACAAAAGCAAGTAAGTAGGGAATGCTGGGAAGTGGGGTGGAGGCAATAGCATGATGGGAGTCATAGTCACAGACATAGCTCACCCCCACAACTGTCCCATCAACACCACCCTGAACCATGCTCACATCACAGGGAGTGGATAAGGACTGACAAGATGGCTGACACTGGCTACTGCTGTGGGGAGCACAAGGCCCTGCTGGGAACTGCACACCAACCAACAGCAGGACACCACTGTCAGCCATCTTGCCATTGCTCTCACACCCACACACACACTGAACTCCCCACAAAAGCAAGTAAGTATGGGAATGCTGGGAAGTGGGGTGGAGGCAACAGCATGATGGGAGTCATAGTCACAGACATAGCTCACCCCCACAACTGTCCCATCAACACCACCCTGAACCATGCTCACATCACAGGGAGTGGATAAGGACTGACAAGATGGCTGACACTGGCTACTGCTGTGGGGAGCACAAGGCCCTGCTGGGAACTGCACACCAACCAACAGCAGGACACCACTGTCAGCCATCTTGCCATTGCTCTCACACCCACACACACTGAACTCCCCACAAAAGCAAGTAAGTATGGGAATGCTGGGAAGTGGGGTGGAGGCAATAGCATGATGGGAGTCATAGTCACAGACATAGCTCACCCCCACAACTGTCCCATCAACACCACCCTGAACCATGCTCACATCACAGGGAGTGGATAAGGACTGACAAGATGGCTGACACTGGCTACTGCTGTGGGGAGCACAAGGGCATGCTGGGAACTGCACACCAACCAACAGCAGGACACCACTGTCAGCCATCTTGCCATTGCACTCACACCTACACACACTGAACTCCCCACAAAAGCAAGTAAGTATGGGAATGCTGGGAAGTGGGGTGGAGGCAATAGCATGATGGGAGTCATAGTCACAGACATAGCTCACCCTCACAACTGTCCCATCAACACCACCCTGAACCATGCTCACATCACAGGGAGTGGATAAGGACTGACAAGATGGCTGACACTGGCTACTGCTGTGGGGAGCACAAGGCCCTGCTGGGAACTGCACACCAACCAACAGCAGGACACCACTGTCAGCCATCTTGCCATTGCTCTCACACCCACACACACTGAACTCCCCACAAAAGCAAGTAAGCATGGGAATGCTGGGAAGTGGGGTGGAGGCAATAGCATGATGGGAGTCATAGTCACAGACATAGCTCACCCCCACAACTGTCCCATCAACACCACCCTGAACCATGCTCACATCACAGGGAGTGGATAAGGACTGACAAGATGGCTGGACACTGGCTACTGCTGTGGGGAGCACAAGGCCCTGCTGGCAACTGTGCAACAACCAACAGCAGGACACCACTGACTGACATCCTGAAAGACAACTTTCACTCCCTGCAATGCAAGCACAGTCCATGGTGGGATAACTGACTGGCTGGGTGGGAAGGAGGGCCGGCTGTCAACCAAATACAACCAATGCAGACCATGTTCACACCCCAACAAATACATAGAAATGCCCAAATAATGCAGGACAATGTGCTACACCAATATCAACCCCTGACTGTGACGACTTAGGACAATGCAATGTACAGGCCCGCACCCAGAGGCACAGTCACAACTGTCCTGTGTGTCAACCATTGATGCCTGCAGAAACATAACATACATTGTGTGTGTCTCCCAAAAACAGGTGATGATGGGGACACAGCAGCAGACGCTGAGGAGTCCCAGTCCCAGGCTCAAGAGGATGCGGAGCTCACTGGTGTCGTACAGCCTCTGCCCTCCTCGGACGAAGAAGACCAACCTGGCACATCCGGTGCAAGTCAACATTCAGCACCAGCAGGACCACCAGCTGCAGCACCAGCAGGACCAATAGCTGCACCCCTGCACCCACCCCTCCAACGACTGTCACCACAAATACCATCCCTGCCGACATGGACAGAACAAGGAGCAACACCAGCACAGGGACCCTGGACCAACGTGGGGCCATGGACACCACCACCAACCCCCAAGGGGGACCAGGGTCATCTGTGCGTGCCACTGCACGCACTGCACATGTCGGCAGGGGTGGTGGGAGGGTGGGAGACAGAGGTCGCTGCTTGCAGAGGTTGCTGGTGTGCATGATGACCCACAACTGGTACGCATAGCCGATGCGTACCAGTCCAGCACCGGAGATCTCAGCCAGGTAGTGGGGCTCCTCAGAGACATGAAACAGCAGCAGGCTGCCCATCATGCCCGCTTGGACTCACACGTCCCGCGTGGAGTCCAAGTGGGACGCACTGCAAGAGATGACGGCGGTGCACAGGGACATACTACAATGCCTCCGCCAGATGAACAGCAACCAGTCCACACCTCCCTGTGTGCCAACGACATCTGGTGCTGAACAAACTGCAACTGCCACAGGGAGGGAGGATGACTCTGGCGGAGAGTCCCCTGCACCGCAGCAGCCTGTACTTGAGGGCCCCCCAAAGAAGAGGGGTCGTCCGAGGAGGGGCAAGTGAGAGGCCGATGGCCAAGTGCAACTCCCAGGAAGCCTGAACCTGTTCTGGATGTTCACCTTTGTGCACAAACTGTTCACCCTGTTGACGGCAACACATCCCACACATTACATGGGGAGTACAAGTTGGACCAATGTCTCAGACAACTGTGGCCCCAATACTGGGGATTTTGTCTACCAGGACTTTCAATTCACCTAGGAACTTCTGATTGCAAGATATATGTACAGCACTAACCATCCTATGCACTATTCACACAAATGTATCACAATAAACACACTAATACACCATACTTGCCTCTGTTGTGATTCCAACGTGGGTGCTGTCATGGGGATGATGAACTGCAAAATTACACTGTGTATGCGAACTGCAACAGCAAGTACAACACAGGCATGTGAGTAAAGGCAACGTGACACATATGAGGGAGACACACCACCAGGGCTACACAACACATACACACCTAGGCCATCTGACTCATTGCCTACACTGATGTTGCCAGGGAAGACGGTTGCAATGCACAGACACCACACCTATTCCCAGTTGTAGTCAAGTAGCCCACAGGTGCAGTAAGCAAATGGCAGTCAAATGTGTGACCACAGACAACGCACATCACAAAGTGAAGCACAGGTTTATTACACAGTTGCAACATGTCGTCAACCACTACAGATGCAAGGTAATCCCACCTGGCAGCGGGCACACAGTCAACAACTGTAGAAGGAAGGAAGTCCATGGGTGTGGCGCACATCACCTGTAGGGACACAACAGCTACCACCCTGGAAGTACAATCACGTCGTCGGTGGACACAGTTGACCAAACGAATCTGAAAGTACCCTGTGAAGGACAGAAATGACACACAGTCAAAAGCAATGGAGAACAGGACAGAACAGCAAAACTCATGCACAATACATGTTACAAGATACCCACCCAGAACCAAGTTAGCATGTCAACACTGTTGGGGAGTACAGACCACCTGTAAGCACACATCGCTACACACATCCAGTCAAGTAGCCCATGGACACACTCCAACAGCACCAGAGCACCACCTACACATATCATGCCAACTCACATCATTGACATGACACCTCAGGATACTCACATTCAGCTAAAGAAGTTGGTGATGAGCTGTGTGCGGACATCACCCTCATCATCATCACTGGCATCGTGGTCCAGGCCAGGATCCTCCACAGGTGGCGGATGTTGGTCATTGTCATCCTGGATGAGAGGCAACTCCTTCCGCACTGCCAGGTTGTGGAGCATGCAGCAGACGATGATAATCTTGCATACTTTCGCTGGGGCATATGGGAGGGACCCTCCTGTCTTGTCCAGGCAGCGGAAGCGGCTCTTCAGGAGACCAAATGTCCGCTCAATCACCCTCCTGGTCCGACCATGTGCCTCATTGTAGCGCATCTGGGCTGGTGTCACAGGGTTCCTGAGGGGTGTCAGCAACCACGGCATGTTGGGGTATCCCGAGTCACCTACGGACAGACAAGTGCACATTAGCTGACTTGGAAAAGTGGGCGGAATACTACAGATCAGATCACACACAATGGCACAAAGTCAGTACACACCTGTAGGAGGGTCCGTTTCACCATCTAACAGACACCCACACTCCATTCTGCAATACTCTTCAATCCTGGCATCCCTAGATAGCCCCACCACTGAGGCCTAGATAAAGGGTCTTTAAGTTGTCCACGGTCCTTCACTCTCTTACAAATCCACACATAGGCCCAGTTCACCTTCTCACAGACCTAGCATACAAGACCAACCATACCTTTGTAAGAGATATGCATAGGCCCAATAACTTAAGAACTGGTCTCATAGACTTCACTAACCTGACAGCGGAGCTTGCGCCATCCTCGCGACAAACTCTCCCCTCCCCCTGTAAATTTCCACAGTTAAGAGAATTAGATTAGCCCACACACGTAGGACATTTTTGGCACATCTGGCGGTTTCACAAGTACATGTGCAATATTTTTAGTTAAGAAACTTTCAGCGCTTGTTCATCGAACCTGTGAAAGACTGGCTGCGTAACAAAGAATTAATGTATTAAAATGTTAACTCTGAGCTTTCTATGGTAAAATTATCCTTTGTTTACTTTTGCGGTCAGGAGCACTGACCACCTGTCAAAGCCCTAATTTCACCATGATACACACTTCTCAGTCCCATGGGTGGAATTTTCCATAGTTACAAGAGGGCGGTCATGGGCTGCGTCAGGACATACGTCAGAAAGGGTAAACTTCTGCATTCAAGCATGGATAACAGCTGCACCCAGGGTGTGGCATCAATCTCTTCAAACCAGCACCCAGGTGCTGTGTGAGGTTCTCGACTGATCAATCGTTCTCTGACTGGGCCCAGAGCTCCTATTGCCAAGGTGATAATGCTCCTACTTAATAATTCTGCCTATTGACTTTGTCAGTCTATCTGACTTAATAATTTTGTCTATTGGCTTTGTCAGATTTTGCCTATTGACTTTGTCAGTCTATCTGACTTAATAATTTTGCCTATTGGCTTTGTCAGATTTCGCCTATTGACTTTGTCAGTCTATCTGACTTAATAATTTTGCCTATTGCCTTTGTCAAATTCTGCCCATTGACTTTGTCAGACTATCTGACTCAATAATTCTGCCTTTGGCTTTGTCAGATTATTTACTTCAGGTCATCTGTACCCAAGCAATTGCATTTATTTCCAGTTTAAATGTGTAGACTTGAATATTGTTATTTTATCTCAACAAGAAGCTTGTCCTCTGAATGCTATCATGTGTATCACTCTTGAATTCAGGGCTGCCTTGATATGGCTGCTCATGGATTAATTGATAGATATACATTTTCTGTTTGAATTGAACCAATTGATCTTTAACATTGTTGATGCAGTTATTTCTGATCTTAC
>CAWUFW010028947.1:0-20115 GCA_963921515.1 Calotriton arnoldi | reverse complement strand
AGCACGACCCCTACACTGCCCGAACACCACTGCACTACCCTAAACCCTCAAACACCAGCCCCAGCACGACCCCCTACAATGCCCGAACACCACTGCACTGCCATAAACCCTGAATCACCACCCCAGCAAGACCCCCTACACTGCCCGAACACCACTGCACTGCCCTAAACCCTGAAACACCACCCCAGCAAGACCCCCTACACAGCCCGAACACCACTGCACTAAAGCCTGAAACACCACCCCCAGCAAGACCGCCTACACTGGCCGAACACCACTGCACTGCCCTAAACCCTGAAACACCACCCCCTGCACGACCCCCTACACTGCCCAAACACCACTGCACTGCCCTAAACCCTGAAACACCACCCCCTGCACGACCCCCTACACTGCCCGAACACCACTGCACTGCCCTAAACCCTGAAACACCACCCCTCAGCACGACACCCTACACTGCCCGAACACCACTGCACTGCCCTAAACCCTGAAACACCACCCCCAGCACGACCCCCTACACTGCCCGAACACCACTGCACTGCCCTAAACCCTGAAACACCACCCCTGCACGACCTCCTACACTGCCGGAACACCACTGCACTGCCCTAAAGCCTGAAACACCACCCCCAGCACGACCCCCTACACTGCCCGAACACCACTGCACTGCCCTAAACCCTGAAACATCAACCCCAGCAAGACCCCCTACACTGCCTGAACACCACTGCCCTAAACCCTGAAACACCACCCCCTACACTGCACGAACACCACTGCACTGCCCTAAACCCTGAAACACCACCTCCAGCAAAACCCCCTACACTGCCTGAACACCATTGCTCTGCCCTAAATCCTGAAACACCAGCCCCAGCACGACCACCTACACTGCCCGAACACCACTGCACTGCCCTAAACCCTGAAACACCAGCCCCAGCACGACCCCATACACTGCCCGAACACCACTGCACTGCCCTAAACCCTGAAACACCAGCCCCAGCACGACCCCCTACACTGCCCGAACACCACTGTACTGCCCTAAACCCTGAAACACCAGCCCCAGCACGACCCCCTACACTGCCCGAACACCACTGCACTGCCCTAAACCCTGAAACACCACCCACTGCATGACCCCCTACACTGCCCGAACACCACTGCACTGCCCTAAACCCTGAAACACCACCCCCTGCAGCACCCCTACACTGCCCGAACACCACTACACTGCCCAAAACCCTGAAACACCACCCCCTGCACCGCCCCCTACACTGCCCGAACACCACTGCACTGCCCTAAACCCTGAAACACCACCCCCAGCACGACCCCCTTTACTGCTCGAACGCCACTGCACTGCCCCAAACCCTGAAACACCACCCCCAGCACGACCCCCTACACTGCCCGAACACCACTGCCCTAAACCCTGAAACACCACCCCCTGCACGACCCCCTACACTGCCCGAACACCACTGCACTGCCCTAAACCCTGAAACACCACCCCCTACACTGCCCGAACACCACTGCACTGCCCTAAACCCTGAAACACCACCCCCAGCACGACCCCCTACACTGCCCGAACACCACTGCACTGCCCTAAACCCTAAAACACCACCCCCAGCATTACCCCCTACACTGCCCAAACACCACTGCACTGCCCTAAACTCTAGAACACTATTCCCAGCATGACCCCCTACACTACCCGAACACCACTGCACTACCCTAAACCCTAAAATACTACCCCCAGCACAACCCCCTACACTACCTGAACATGACTGCACTGCCCTAAACCCTCAAACACTCCCCCAGCACGACCCCCTACACTACCCGAACACCACTGCACTGCCCTAAACCCTAAAACACTCCCCCAGCACGACCCCCTACACTACCCAAACACCACTGCCCTAAACCCTAAAACACTACCCCCGCATGACCCCCTACACTACCCAAACACCAATGCACTACCCTAATCCCTAAAACACTACCCCCGCATGACCCCCTACACTACCCTAAACCCTAAAACACTACTCCCGCACGACTCCCTACACTACCCAAAGACCACTGCACTACCCTAAACCCTAAAACACGACCTCCTACACTACACAAACACCACTGCACTACCCTAAACCCTAAAACACTACCCCTACACTACACAAACACCACTGCACTACCCTAAACCCTAAAAACTACCCCCAGCACGAACCACTACACTACCCAAACACCACTGCACTACCCTCAGCCCTAAAAACTACCCCCAGCAGTACCCCTACACTACCCAAACACCACTGCACTGCCCTAAACCCTGAAACATCACCCCCAGCAAGACCCCCTACACTGCCCGAACACCACTGCCCTAAACCCTGAAACACCACCCCCAGCACGACCCCCTACACTGCCCGAACACCACTGCACTGCCCTAAACCCTGAAACACCACCCCCAGCACGACCCCTACACTGCCCGAACACCACTGCACTGCCCTAAACCCTGAAACACCACCCCCTGCACGACCCCCTACACTGCCCGAACACCACTGCCCTAAACCCTGAAACACCACCCCCAGCAGGACCCCCTACACTGCCCGAACACCACTGCACTGCCCTAAACCCTGAAACACCAGCCCCAGCATGACCCCTACACTGCCCGAACACCACTGCACTGCCCTAAACCCTGAAACACCACGCCCTGCACGACCCCCTACACTGCCCGAACACCACTGCACTGCCCTAAACCCTGAAACGCCACCCCCAGCACGACCCCTACACTGCCCGAACACCACTGCACTGCCCTAAACCCTGAAACACCACCCCCTGCACGATCCCCTACACTGCCCGAACACTACTGCACTGCCCTAAACCCTGAAACACCACCCCCAGCACGACCCCCTACACTGCACGAACACTACTGCACTGCCCTAAACCCCAAAACACTACCCCCAGCAAGACCCCTACACTGCCCGAACACCACTGCCCTAAACCCTGAAACACCACCCCCAGCAAGACCCCCTACACTGCCCGTACACCACTGCACTGCCCTAAACCCTGAAACACCACCCCCAGCATGATCCCCTACACTGCCCGAACACCACTGCACTGCCCTAAACCCTGAAACACCACCCCCAGCACGACCCCCTACACTGCCCGAACACCACTGCACTGCCCTAAACCCTGAAACACCAGCCCCAGCACGACCGCCTACACTGCCCGAAAACCACTGCACTGCCCTAAACCCTGAAACACCAGCCCCAGCACAACCCCCTACACTGCCCGAACACCACTGCACTACCCTAAACCCTCAAACACCAGCCCCAGCAAGACCCCTACACTGCCCGAACACCACTGCACTGCCCTAAACCCTGAAACACCACCCCCAGCAAGACCCCCTACACTGCACGAACACCACTGCACTAAAGCCTGAAACACCACCCCCAGCAAGACCACCTACACTGGCCGAACACCACTGCACTGCCCTAAACCCTGAAACACCACCCCCTGCACGACCCCCTACACTGCCCAAACACCACTGCACTGCCCTAAACCCTGAAACACCACCCCCTGCACGACCCCCTACACTGCCCGAACACCACTGCACTGCCCTAAACCCTGAAACACCACCCCTCAGCACGACACCCTACACTGCCCGAACACCACTGTACTGCCCTAAACCCTGAAACACCACCCCCAGCACGACCCCCTACACTGCCCGAACACCACTGCACTGCCCTAAACCCTGAAACACCACCCCCTGCACGACCTCCTACACTGCCGGAACACCACTGCACTGCCCTAAACCCTGAAACACCACCCCCAGCACGACCCCCTACACTGCCCGAACACCACTGCACTGCCCTAAACCCTGAAACATCAACACCAGCAAGACCCCCTACACTGCCTGAACACCACTGCCCTAAACCCTGAAACACCACCCCCTACACTGCACGAACACCACTGCCCTAAACCCTGAAACACCACCTCCAGCAAAACCCCCTACACTGCCTGAACACCATTGCTCTGCCCTAAATCCTGAAACACTAGCCCCAGCACGACCCCCTACACTGCCCAAACACCACTGCACTGCCCTAAACCCTGAAACACCACCCCCAGCACGACCCCTACACTGCCCGAACACCACTGCACTGCCCTAAACCCTGAAACACCAGCCCCAGCAAGACCCCTACACTGCCCGAACACCACTGCACTGCCCTAGACTCTGAAACACCAGCCCCAGCAAGACCCCCTACACTGCCCGAACACCACCTCACTGCCCTAAACCCTGAAACACCAGCCCCAGCACGACCCCTACACTGCCCGAACACCACTGCACTGCCCTAAACCCTGAAACACCAGCCCCAGCACAACCACCTACACTGCCCGAACACCACTGCACTGCCCTACACCCTGAAACACCAGCCCCAGCACGACCCCCTACACTGCCCGAACACCACTGCACTGCCCTAAACCCTGAAACACCAGCCCCAGCACGACCCCCTACACTGCCTGAACACCACTGTACTGCCCTAAACCCTGAAACACCAGCCCCAGCACGACCCCCTACACTGCCCGAACACCACTGCACTGCCCTAAACCCTGAAACACTACCCCCTGCATGACCCCCTACACTGCCCGAACACCACTGCACTGCCCTAAACCCTGAAACACCACCCCCTGCAGCACCCCCTACACTGCACGAACACCACTGCACTGCCCTAAACCCTGAAACACCACCTCCAGCAAAACCCCCTACACTGCCTGAACACCATTGCTCTGCCCTAAATCCTGAAACACCAGCCCCAGCACGACCACCTACACTGCCCGAACACCACTGCACTGCCCTAAACCCTGAAACACCAGCCCCAGCACGACCCCATACACTGCCCGAACACCACTGCACTGCCCTAAACCCTGAAACACCAGCCCCAGCACGACCCCCTACACTGCCCGAACACCACTGTACTGCCCTAAACCCTGAAACACCAGCCCCAGCACGACCCCCTACACTGCCCGAACACCACTGCACTGCCCTAAACCCTGAAACACCACCCACTGCATGACCCCCTACACTGCCCGAACACCACTGCACTGCCCTAAACCCTGAAACACCACCCCCTGCAGCACCCCCTACACTGCCCGAACACCACTACACTGCCCAAAACCCTGAAACACCACCCCCTGCACCGCCCCCTACACTGCCCGAACACCACTGCACTGCCCTAAACCCTGAAACACCACCCCCAGCACGACCCCTTTACTGCTCGAACGCCACTGCACTGCCCCAAACCCTGAAACACCACCCCCAGCACGACCCCCTACACTGCCCGAACACCACTGCCCTAAACCCTGAAACACCACCCCCTGCACGACCCCCTACACTGCCCGAACACCACTGCACTGCCCTAAACCCTGAAACACCACCCCCTACACTGCCCGAACACCACTGCACTGCCCTAAACCCTGAAACACCACCCCCAGCACGACCCCCTACACTGCCCGAACACCACTGCACTGCCCTAAACCCTAAAACACCACCCCAGCATTACCCCCTACACTGCCCAAACACCACTGCACTGCCCTAAACTCTAGAACACTATTCCCAGCATGACCCCCTACACTACCCGAACACCACTGCACTACCCTAAACCCTAAAATACTACCCCCAGCACAACCCCCTACACTACCTGAACATGACTGCACTGCCCTAAACCCTCAAACACTCCCCCAGCACGACCCCCTACACTACCCGAACACCACTGCACTGCCCTAAACCCTAAAACACTCCCCCAGCACGACCCCCTACACTACCCAAACACCACTGCCCTAAACCCTAAAACACTACCCCCCGCATGACCCCCTACACTACCCAAACACCAATGCACTACCCTAATCCCTAAAACACTACCCCCGCATGACCCCCTACACTACCCTAAACCCTAAAACACTACTCCCGCACGACTCCCTACACTACCCAAAGACCACTGCACTACCCTAAACCCTAAAACACGACCTCCTACACTACACAAACACCACTGCACTACCCTAAACCCTAAAACACTACCCCTACACTACACAAACACCACTGCACTACCCTAAACCCTAAAAAACTACCCCCAGCACGAACCACTACACTACCCAAACACCACTGCACTACCCTCAGCCCTAAAAAAACTACCCCCAGCAGTACCCCTACACTACCCAAACACCACTGCACTGCCCTAAACCCTGAAACATCACCCCCAGCAAGACCCCCTACACTGCCCGAACACCACTGCCCTAAACCCTGAAACACCACCCCCAGCACGACCCCCTACACTGCCCGAACACCACTGCACTGCCCTAAACCCTGAAACACCACCCCCAGCACGACCCCCTACACTGCCCGAACACCACTGCACTGCCCTAAACCCTGAAACACCACCCCCTGCACGACCCCCTACACTGCCCGAACACCACTGCCCTAAACCCTGAAACACCACCCCCAGCAGGACCCCCTACACTGCCCGAACACCACTGCACTGCCCTAAACCCTGAAACACCAGCCCCAGCATGACCCCTACACTGCCCGAACACCACTGCACTGCCCTAAACCCTGAAACACCACGCCCTGCACGACCCCCTACACTGCCCGAACACCACTGCACTGCCCTAAACCCTGAAACGCCACCCCCAGCACGACCCCCTACACTGCCCGAACACCACTGCACTGCCCTAAACCCTGAAACACCACCCCCTGCACGATCCCCTACACTGCCCGAACACTACTGCACTGCCCTAAACCCTGAAACACCACCCCCAGCACGACCCCCTACACTGCACGAACACTACTGCACTGCCCTAAACCCCAAAACACTACCCCCAGCAAGACCCCCTACACTGCCCGAACACCACTGCCCTAAACCCTGAAACACCACCCCCAGCAAGACCCCCTACACTGCCCGTACACCACTGCACT
This sequence comes from Calotriton arnoldi, assembly GCA_963921515.1. Lineage (NCBI taxonomy): Eukaryota > Metazoa > Chordata > Amphibia > Caudata > Salamandridae > Calotriton > Calotriton arnoldi. The sequence continues at coordinate 13,196 of CAWUFW010028947.1, read as the reverse complement.
GCCCTAAACCCTGAAACACCACCCCCAGCATGATCCCCTACACTGCCCGAACACCACTGCACTGCCCTAAACCCTGAAACACCACCCCCAGCACGACCCCCTACACTGCCCGAACACCACTGCACTGCCCTAAACCCTGAAACACCAGCCCCAGCACGACCGCCTACACTGCCCGAAAACCACTGCACTGCCCTAAACCCTGAAACACCAGCCCCAGCACAACCCCCTACACTGCCCGAACACCACTGCACTACCCTAAACCCTCAAACACCAGCCCCAGCAAGACCCCTACACTGCCCGAACACCACTGCACTGCCCTAAACCCTGAAACACCACCCCCAGCAAGACCCCCTACACTGCACGAACACCACTGCACTAAAGCCTGAAACACCACCCCCAGCAAGACCACCTACACTGGCCGAACACCACTGCACTGCCCTAAACCCTGAAACACCACCCCCTGCACGACCCCCTACACTGCCCAAACACCACTGCACTGCCCTAAACCCTGAAACACCACCCCCTGCACGACCCCCTACACTGCCCGAACACCACTGCACTGCCCTAAACCCTGAAACACCACCCCTCAGCACGACACCCTACACTGCCCGAACACCACTGTACTGCCCTAAACCCTGAAACACCACCCCCAGCACGACCCCCTACACTGCCCGAACACCACTGCACTGCCCTAAACCCTGAAACACCACCCCCTGCACGACCTCCTACACTGCCGGAACACCACTGCACTGCCCTAAACCCTGAAACACCACCCCCAGCACGACCCCCTACACTGCCCGAACACCACTGCACTGCCCTAAACCCTGAAACATCAACACCAGCAAGACCCCCTACACTGCCTGAACACCACTGCCCTAAACCCTGAAACACCACACCCTACACTGCACGAACACCACTGCCCTAAACCCTGAAACACCACCTCCAGCAAAACCCCCTACACTGCCTGAACACCATTGCTCTGCCCTAAATCCTGAAACACTAGCCCCAGCACGACCCCCTACACTGCCCAAACACCACTGCACTGCCCTAAACCCTGAAACACCACCCCCAGCACGACCCCCTACACTGCCCGAACACCACTGCACTGCCCTAAACCCTGAAACACCAGCCCCAGCAAGACCCCTACACTGCCCGAACACCACTGCACTGCCCTAGACTCTGAAACACCAGCCCCAGCAAGACCCCCTACACTGCCCGAACACCACCTCACTGCCCTAAACCCTGAAACACCAGCCCCAGCACGACCCCCTACACTGCCCGAACACCACTGCACTGCCCTAAACCCTGAAACACCAGCCCCAGCACAACCACCTACACTGCCCGAACACCACTGCACTGCCCTACACCCTGAAACACCAGCCCCAGCACGACCCCCTACACTGCCCGAACACCACTGCACTGCCCTAAACCCTGAAACACCAGCCCCAGCACGACCCCCTACACTGCCTGAACACCACTGTACTGCCCTAAACCCTGAAACACCAGCCCCAGCACGACCCCCTACACTGCCCGAACACCACTGCACTGCCCTAAACCCTGAAACACTACCCCCTGCATGACCCCCTACACTGCCCGAACACCACTGCACTGCCCTAAACCCTGAAACACCACCCCCTGCAGCACCCCCTACACTGCCCGAACACCACTGCTCTGCCCTAAACCCTGAAACACCACCCCCTGCACCGCCCCCTACACTGCCCGAACACCACTGCACTGCCCTAAACCCTGAAACACTACCCCCAGCACGACCCCTTTACTGCTTGAACACCACTGCACTGCCCCAAACCCTGAAACACCACCCCCAGCACGACCCCCTACACTGCCCGAACACCACTGCCCTAAACCCTAAAACACCACCCCCTACACTGCCCGAACACCACTGCACTGCCCTAAACCCTGAAACACCACCCCCAGCACGACCCCCTACACTGCCCGAACACCACTGCACTGCCCTAAACCCTAAAACACCACCCCCAGCATTACCCCCTACACTGCCCAAACACCACTGCACTGCCCTAAACCCTAGAACACTATTCCCAGCACGACCCCCTACACTACCCGAACACCACTGCACTACCATAAACCCTAAAATACTACCCCCAGCACAACCCCCTACACTACCTGAACATGACTGCACTGCCCTAAACCCTCAAACACTCCCCCCAGCATGACCCCCTACACTACCCGAACACCACTGCCCTGCCCTAAACCCTAAAACACTCCCCCAGCACGACCCCCTACACTACCCAAACACCACTGCCCTAAACCCTAAAACACTACCCCCCGCATGACCCCCTACACTACCCAAACACCAATGCACTACCCTAATCCCTAAAACACTACCCCCGCATGACCCCCTACACTACCCTAAACCCTAAAACACTACCCCCGCACGACTCCCTACACTACCCAAAGACCACTGCACTACCCTAAACCCTAAAACACGACCTCCTACACTACACAAACACCACTGCACTACCCTAAACCCTAAAACACTACCCCCTACACTACACAAACACCACTGCACTAGCCTAAACCCTAAAAACTACCCCCAGCACGAACCACTACACTACCCAAACACCACTGCACTACCCTAAACCCTAAAAACTACCCCCAGCAGTACCCCTACACTACCCAAACACCACTGCACTACCCTAAACCCTAAAACACTACCCCCAGCAGAACCCCCTACACTACCCAAACACCACTGCACTACCCTAAATCACTACCCCAGCACGACCCCTACACTACCCAAACACCACTGCACTACCCTAAACCCTAAAACACTACCCCCAGCACGACCCCCTACACTACCCAAACACCACTGCACTACCCTAAACCCTAAAACACTCCCCCAGCACGACTCCCTACACTACCCAAACACCACTGCACTACCCTAAACCCTAAATCTACCCCCAGCATCACCCCCTACACTACACAAACACCACTGCACTACCCTAAACCCTAAACCACTACCCCCAGCATGACCCTCTTCACTACCTAAACACAACTGCACAATTTGTTACAGGCGTTGCAACGCAGGCCTGTGGTGCTTACTGGAAGTACCTAGTGGGCTAGTTGGGCCCCAGGGACCCTCAGGATTCAAGGTGACCTAATCCCCCAACTTAAAATGCACCACGGGGCGCGTTTGCACAGTGGTGAAGGGAGAGGCGGGGCCTCAGGTGACATGTGCGCAAACACGCCCTGTGGTGCGTTTTAAGTTGGGGAATTAATTCCCTTTGAATCCTGAGGGACCCTGGGGGCCAACTAGCCCACCAGGTACCTTCAGTAAGCACAACAGAGTTGCGTTGCAGAGAGGTGAAAAAGGTGCGTGGCCTCGGAACGCCTCTCTGCAACTCAGCTCTGTGGTCCTAACTGTAGGTACCTGGGGGCTAGTTGGGCCCCTGGGACCCTCAGAATTCAAGGGGACTTAATCCCGCAACTTAAAACGCGCCACGGGGTTCGTTTGCACACATGTCACCTCAGGCCCCCCCTCCCTTCACCACTGTGCAAACGCGCACGCCCTGTAGCACGTTTTAAGAGGTAGTTTTAATCCCCCTGCCCTATTATGTACTAGGGACTTGCAGAGGAGGTCATGCTAATCACAGGGGTACCCCAACGCATAGTGTTCCCTAGTGTATGTAGGTGTTTTCACTGTATTCTAAGTGTCTTTTAGCATAGCACTGGCTCTGGTTAGTCAGAGTCAGTTACCACCAGTACCCATCTGAAAAAGTTGTGGGCACAGGATGATTTTGCAACAAGGCCTCTTTCTGCTCCTCTGTTGGTTCTTTCTGCACATCTTTTGCTTCTTTCTGTGCGTTTTTCTTCTTTCTTCACATGTCCTACCTCTGTAGGCATAGTTAGAAACTAGCATTTAAAAAAACCTTTGAAATTCACTTAAAAAATCATAGGTTTCAGGCACGTTATAGTTAGAAATTAGCATTTAAAAAACCTTTGAAATTCACTGAAAAAACCATAGGTTTCAGACACGTTATAGTTAGAAATTAGCATTTAAAAAACCTTTGAAATTCACTGAAAAAACCATAGGTTTTAGGGACAGTTATAGTTAGTTGGACATTTCACTCGTACAAAACCATAGAAATTCCCCCGTTATAGTTAGTTCAGCTAACTATAACTCGCGCTCCGCAATGCACTGCTGATGACGTCACATATTACATCACTCATGACATGGTCAGTGACATCACTGATGACATCACTGATGACATCTCAAATGACATCACTGATGACATCATCCATGTGATAATTTCATGCATCTTCTCACACCCTAATATAACTTTTGATACACCCACTCTAAATTACAGACTGCCATTCTCAAAACCATAGACACTCCAACACCAAAAACTACATACCCACTCACTGATTCTTAGGTCTACACACACATCCACTCACTCACCTGTACAGTCACTCATACTTACAGTCACTCAGTACAGGACTATCATATGCACTCATACACCTATATAAACACTCACACACCGCCACTCATCCATAGAGGTACTCACACACCTAGTCAGTCATGCAAAAACTTAATCACACACCCATTTACTCACCTATACAGTTATACACACACCAGCTCACTTACTCATACAAATACTAGCACATTCTTACGCTCTTATACAATCACTGATACAAGTACACACTCATCCATACAGCCACTCTCACAATCACACACTCTCACTTATAGCCATTTATATACTCCAACACACATATATACTGCCTTTCACATATGTATTACTCACACATGTACCACTGAGATATACATTCAATCACTAACACACCCATACACACACTCACCCACCCATACAGTCCATCACAGATGCACTCTTGAAACCATGCACCCAGTGAATCACCAACTCACACATCTATGCACAGAGTCACACACACCCCACCCACACAAACACTCAGGCACCCATACAGATACTCAGACAATCAATCAATAACCCATGTAGACACTCATGTAGCTATTCAGAAAGCCATGCAGCCGCTTACAAACCAACAGGCAGACGGATACAGACATTCACACAGTTTAGTCACTAACCCATGCATTCAGTAAGATACATTTAATCACTCACTTGTAGAGTCAGTCACTCACGTACTAAATCATCCATTCAGACACTTATACACCCACTCATTCTTCAATACGCCTTTCCCTATATATATTAAACATATTTAAACTTTACAGAAACACACAGTCACTGGATGATGTCATCAGTGATGTCATCAGTGATGTCATTTGAGATGTCATCAGTGATGTCATCAGTGATGTCACTGACCATGTCCTGAGTGATGTAATATGTGACGTCATCAGCAGTGCATTGCGGGGCGCGAGTTATAGTTAGCTGAACTAACTATAACGGGGGAATTTCTATGGTTTTGTACGAGTGAAATGTCCAACTAACTATAACTGTCCCTAAAACCTATGGTTTTTTCAGTGAATATATAAATATATATATATATATATATATATATATATATATATATATATATATATATATATATATATCCATCAACAAAAGGTTGCCCCTGTGAAAACGCCTCTGCACACAAGAGAGATTTACTCCATAATTTTATTGTGGGCTGCCAACAGAACAAGCTCCCTCCTTCAGTTCATCAACTGGAGCCAAACGCGTTTCGGGCAGCACTCTGCCCTTGATCACTGGCTGAAAAAAAAATCACGGCAGTCATTGAGGGAACTCATTTGAACTGGTTTACGAGTCCCGCCCCAGTGGGCGTATACCACAATGCTTTCTGGTCCTTGTAGTTCCCCTTCATTATCCACAGTGGGTGCACGCCGAGTTTTGTTAAAATAAATGTCTCTTACCCATGTGGGTTACTTCCAGGGGGAAAACATTACTTCTGCTGTCATTATCTCGACCCACAATGAAGGACTCTCTGTACTCTCAGCTTCCCGGAAATCCAGGCACTGCAGGTCCGTTCTTAAGCAGCGGGGCGTTCTTGTGGCTGGGCGCGCCACTACAAATCCATCAAAAAAAGGTTGCCCCTGTGGAAACGCCTGCACACAAGAGAGATTTACTCCATAATTTTATTGTGGGCTGCCAACAGAACAAGCTCCCTCCTTCAGTTCATCAACTGGAGCCAAACGCGTTTCGGGCAGCACTCTGCCCTTCATCACTGGCTGAAAACAAAATCACGGCAGTCATTGAGGGAACTCATTTAAACTGGTTTCCGAGTCCCGCCCCAGTGGGCGTATGCCACAATGCTTTCTGGTCCTCGTACTTCCCCTTCGTTATCCACAGTGGGTGCACGCCGAGTTTTGTTAAAATAAATGTCTCTTACCCATGTGGGTTACTTCCAGGGGGAAAACATTACTTCTGCTGTCATTATCTCGACCCACAATGAAGGATTCTCTGTCCTCTCAGCTTCCCGGAAATCCAGGCACTGCAGGTCCGTTCTTAAGCAGCGGGCGTTCTCGCGGCTGGGCGCGCCGCTACAAATCCATCAACAAAAGGTTGCCCCTGTGGAAACGCCTGCACACAAGAGAGATTTACTCCATAATTTTATTGTGGGCTGCCAACAGAACAAGCTCCCTCCTTCAGTTCATCAACTGGAGCCATACGCGTTTCGGGCAGCACTCTGCCATTGATCACTGGCTGAAAACAAAAAATATATATACTCACAACTAATGTACAAAAATCTGTTGAAAACATTGCATATCCATTCCTGTTACCTCCAAAATCAACTCCGAACAATGAACAGCAATTTAATGAGTCCAACTGGGAAGAGTATGTTGGATATAATTAAAGCAAAACGTGTACCAGCATTATTATAAGGGTGCCCAATATGGAGATCTAGTTTTCATTATGAAATGGAGGTCTCCTCAGGTGCCATAAGAGCAGTATTAGGGCTACCCAGAAGATCCACATTCAGCCAACTCAGACTGGAATTTATTATAATCAATCTATCCATCCACGCCAGGTCCTCCCCTGACCAGAAACAAGCATCCTGGGACCAGTTTCTGGGTATCACCCCTCATTAACCAAGCTTGCTTAAATTTAGTGGGGTTGATGTGGTGAGCAAAATGACAATGGGTTAAACCCAGATCTGGTTGAAAAGTTTCAACACTCCGTCCATCATTTTATTTTGTGATGTTGCTATGGGTGCCCTAAGTGGCTTAGGGTATGCCCAGATGTGGGTCCCTTGCTCTCTGCACCAGCGGATTCAAGCTAGCCTGGCTGATGAGAGGTGATACCGCGAAACCGGTCCTAGGATGCTTGTTTCCAGTCCAGTGAGGACCTGGCCTTGCAGTTTGGGCTGAACTGTTCCCATGAGGAGCAGGGTCAAGACTGATTTGCATATGGCTAGGTCCACACTGGGGTAACGTGGCAAGCAAAATAACAATGGATTTAACCCAGATCTGTGACTGTGGGTGAGTGTTTGAAAACTTTCAACACTCCGTCCATCATTTTATTTTATGATGTTGCTTTAAATGATTGTGTCACAAAATAGTGGACTAATAATAGTAATGATATGTATTTCTATTTACATTTGCTGTTGACGACTGTAAAACATGGATATCGTATGGTTATAATTGTAAATTGCATACATAAAATTTAAATAAACAAATTCACGACCATGTTTTTGAAGTTCACTAGAACCCATTTGACCGTTTTACCATTTTCCTCTTTTGCCCTACCATAGACTAGCACATCATTCTGGCAACATTTAACCCATGCCAGACCCCTCAACAGATGCGTCATGTCTCTCTGGTAAACTGCAACAATGGACCTGAGACCAAATGGCATACGCATAAATTTAAATGGTCCCATGGGTCTTATAAAAGCCGTTAAATGTTGAGAATCTTCATGGAGCCAGATATGGAGGTACATGGAGGCCACATCTACCCCCCACACCTCCAAAACCCGTCCCCAGCCCCAGTTACCAGTCCACGTCCTCTCTCGGTCCTTCCTATTCCTGTACCCGCACAATCCGTGCATCTAGACCACGCACTGCCTTAACCACGCATATGCATGGTTAAGGCATATGTGTAGTTAAGGCAAGCATGGTTGCGTTTGCAGTGAAACAGCACAAGTGGCTCTGCCCATGGTGTAAAAGCTGTTTCCCCCAGTCTGGGTGCTTGGCAGATAGCACATGTTGTACTTTCAACCTCCCCTTCTAATAGTCCATTTCCAGACAGCAAAATGTAATTTAGGGTCTGCATCTTTGAAGTTTTATGTTGGGGGTTCTGCTTTTTTTTCTTCTTTCCTCTTGAAAGACTGTCTGTCACAGCAGGCAATGCTCCAAAGCTGATTGTCCCACATCACAACTCATGGGAGTGTCCACAGTTCACACCTGGATGTCAGCCACAGTGATATGTGCGTCAAAAGGTTAAATTCAGACTCCCAGCCCTACTATTTATGATTCCCTTATCAGCCCCATCTCGTTTTCTGAGATGTGTCCAGGACCCTTCTTTGTGATCTATCACTGAAACAAAGAGAAGTCTTTTGAAGTGTAAAGTGACTCTCTTTCATTTTCCTTCCAGTGTGTGTACCACCCAGCTCACTGAAAGGCAGCAATACACAAATATGTCTTGGGGGATTCCTCTCCTCCTCATGTTATCATCAGGCAAGCCTGGGCTTCTCCAAATAGAACCAAAGGTCTTCCGTGTAATGTACCATTGCAAGCACACTTACTCGGTGTTCATTCACAGCACCCTTGCTGTCTAGCACTGCTATCTCCATGCATTACATCCTTTAATGTATACATGCAGTCAGCACACACACTCAGTTTGTGTGCGCTGCTCATCATTGAAGGTTTTCTATATTGAGCCATGGAGTGCTATTTACAAACACTTATCATGTGATGTGCACACTGCACAACAATTCACCCTTCATGGTTTTTTTTTCGTCCTCATATCACCAATGTCTGCAAAACCAGGCTTTTCTATAAAACCTGTCCCAACCTCAGCTCAGTTGCAAATTATCTCTGGCCATGCCGATCCAGTCCTACCTGTTTCCTGGTTACTGGCTACACGCAGGTGTAATCATAGGACTCATCCTTAAGTCATTGCCATTTTACTCCACCTTAGGAAATCGACCCATTACCTACTACGGAAAGCCCCCCCCCCCCAGATCCAGAGCAGATGTCCATTCTACATACGCTTCTCACCGCCTGGAACCAATCAAGCCCCTTGGTAGGTAGGGGATCTGTCCAGCGCTTACAAATCTCTCTTCTGGCTAAGAGCACCATATAAAACAGCAGGACCCACCTAACTCTCGTTAAGGTCTGACTGGGGCGGACTTCCACCCCCATCAACACCAATGTTAAACTTAGCATTCTATTTGCCCCTCAAATATCCTTGACCACATTCTCCACCTCCTGCTAATAAGCCTGTAATTCTGGGTGCTTAAAAAACATATGTTGGTCGTCTGCTCTTAAAAGACCCCATCTACAGCATCTTGGTATCGGTTCTTCCACAAACTTTGCTATCTTCTGGGGCGTCCAATAAAGCCTGTTGATGGTAAAAGAATGATTCAGTTTCAGATCGGCTGGTTTAACCACTGAGTACAACAGTTTTAAAGAGAATTGCCATATTGTTTGTAACTCAGTCCCCTGAATGACTCTTTCCCATACAGAGTATGGTGCCTTCAGTTTCCTGTCCTCAGCGGCATGTAGTGTCCAGTACCAATAAGCAACCTCCTATTTCCTGAGGGACCCATCCTGCAGTTTTGAATCAAATTCCCACATCCCCAATCTCCTGTACATCGGCTGCGACCCAAGATGATAGCTGGAGGTACTTGAATCTGGAAAGAGAATTACCAGTCTTTGCCACTAACACTTCCCAGGGCAACATACCCTGAGCTGTTAAAAGATCCCCCATACTCCAATTCCGGCCCTTCTTAATGGAAGACTCAGCCCATCATTAAGACACTCAGGTGTACCTGGTGAATCCCAGATTTGGGAGAAATCCGAAAAATAGACCATACCCAGAACCCTTCTAACTCCAAGCCAGAGGATCAGTGCTTCCTTTAAAATCTTCAACCAAATCTTTTTAAAAAATGTCCTTGCCCCAAACTTGTATAAAAAACCTTTAGAATCCCACTCCCATGCCATCTCTTCCAACATACCTCCCCATGTTAAGGTCCCTGGTTTACCTAGGAGCACCCTACCCTACAATTTTTAAACTGGAAGGCCATACAATATAGTTTTAGATCTGGGAAAGCCAATTCGCACTTTTCAAGCCTACGCCTCAATTTCTTCCAGGCCAGCCGAGCTCCTCTTGATGCCCAAATAAAACTAGCTATTTCCCCCTGGATCATATCTATTGCAATTCTCGGGAATGTCAAGGGGATACAATTAAAAAGGTATGTCAATTTGGGGAGTATCACCATTTTAATCACGTTTAATCTCCCATATGTAGTCAAGGGCAGGTTCTTCCATCTAACTAATGATGCTTCGACCTCCTTTGCTATCCTCTCCAAAATATACTAAGGTATTGCCTCTAACGATTATAAAATGATAATACCAAGATATCTAAGCTCCTCCTGTACTTCTCCCCTCCAACCTGTTACGTACCAACACATTAGCCTGGACTTCAGGTTATTTACCAAATAGCCAGATAATGCCTCATATTCTTTCACCAAAATATCCACCCTGGGAATAGTTTGGACTGGGTCCGAAGTAAATATTGTAAGATCATCATTACTTTTGAAACAACCCCAACTAAAAGGAATGACCTGACCATCTCTCCGCAGAAGCTGAGCAAGTGGCTCGATATAGATATTGAACAACAGTGGAGAAAGAGAACAACCCTGCTGAGTACCTCTAGTGAGGGAACCATTAAGAAGGATCCTAGTTGTTGAATGCTCATATAAGGCTTTTAGCATTGCTATAAAAAGAGGCTAAAGCCAATTATTGCCAAGACTTCCCACAGAAAAGCCCAGCAGACACGTTCAAAACCTTGGCCGCGTCTAATGTAACTACGGCCAGTGGGATTGACTGAGCTGTAGCAAGATCTATACTACCAATTAATTTGCTGGGTAAGTTCATGGATATGCCTCCCTGGGACAAATCCCTTCTGGTCTGGGTGTATAAGCTGAGGTGCCAGTTTGGCCAGTCCCCCTGCCAATATACTAACAAATATCTTATAGTCTGCATTTAGCAGGGATATCGGACGATACGAGTCCGCCTTCCTAGGGTCTTTAGCTGGTTTTAAAATCAAGACTATAGTAGCCTCCTTCCACGACCTGGGTACCTGTATCTTCCCCTTATACACCAAGTTAAACAAAGACTCCCAGACTGGGATCATTTCCTCCATTAGGAGTTTATAGACCTCCGAGGGAATAGCATCAAGGCCAGCCGCCTTCCCGCTCTTAATACTCATCACGGCCCTTCAGATCTCCTCCTGGGTGATTGGGGCTTCCATATACTCCTTTCCTTCTCCTGTAAGTACGGGGAGGTCAACCTCGCCTAACCATTCTCTGAGTCTTCGAGGTTCTGGAAAAATGTCTTCCTTATAGAGCGTAGTGAATAGAGAGACCATATGGCTCTGCATATCCTCCAGATTGTTCATCACCTCGCCCTGGGAGCCTACCAATTCCTTGAACGTATTTCTGGATCTATCGATCATGGCCTTCCATGCCAATTAAAGCCCCAGCTTTCTCCCCGTACTCGAACTGTCTCATGCTTCCAGCCTGCCACCTTTCCTTAAATTTGGAGTCCAGCTTGATTTATAATGTAGCTGTGCCTCTTCAAGCCGTTTTGATAATATTTCCGTATCTTTCCCTCCACTCGACGACTGTAAAGAGGCCTCAAGAATACCTATGGCTTTTTCCATTCCTGCTAGTTCTGCCCTCTCTTCCCTTCTCTTAAAGCAACCCAGACTTTTCAATACCCCCCAAATGTATGCTTTAAAAGCATCCCAAACTACTCCTGGGGAAGCCGTTCCAGTATAATGCAAAAAATACTCAGATGTGGCCTTTTTTAAGGCAAGCACCACCTCATTATCTAAAAGGAGAGCACGCTTTAAGGTCCACCTTATATTGGGCTTACTTCCAAGAACATGTAATGTCATGGTGACAGCTGAATGATTTGAGATATGTGCCGGATGATGTTTGATCTCTCTTATATTTGCTACTAAACCCCTTTCCACAAAGAAATAATCTAACCTAGAGTAATGTCCGTATTTTTTACTGTGGAAAGTATACCCTCTCGCCTGCCCTTTTAAATGCCGCCATACATCCACCAACCCTAAATCGTGCATCATATTTCTGAGGGCTCGTCTTATCCTGAGAATCAGAGCACTGTCTCGCCGGGTTGACCGATCCAAAATAGGGACCAACAAAATATTAAAATCACCACCCAAAATCAACAGAGCCGAAGCCTCCACTAAATTAAATTCCAAGTCTACAATATGCTGTGGATCATCCACATTTGGACCATAAAACCCAACACAGATAAATTCAAAGTCTATACATTTCATTCCAGCTAAGACCCACCTTCTGGAGGAGCCATCTGTTTTAGAATAATTAACCTCCACGCCAGAGCCCCTCCTTAACAGAATCGCAACCCCCTTACAACCTTGCTCTTGATCTGACACTAGAAACCTCTGAATCCATCCATACCTACGGAATAGCCACTTGCTCTCTCTGAATTCAGCAACTTCATAGCAGTATATGCTGTCGGCAAAGCATACCCATATGCGCAGGTTCGGAGCCTCGAGGCAAAATTATATTGTCTCGACGCCGTCCAGAGAAACAGACCACAATACCCAGCAGCCCCTGATTAACATTCACTGACGCGCAAGTGAAGACACCGTGACCCGGACGATAAAAGAATCATTCCGGAGTCCGTCACTTGCTGTGTATTTTGTGCTGAGACGGACCTGTCCTTTGCAGAGCATTCATTTCCAAGAACCGGCGTTAGAGCGGTAAGGGTGACGCTGTCACCGTTCTGAATACTCACGTTGGAGGTTAACCCTTTGCTTTGCTTTTCTTGGAGCCTTAAAACAGAGCAACAAATGCCTTGACCTAAAACATTAATATCGGAGGTGGGGGGGTTTGCCCAAACAACTCCATAACTGTATCGGAACAGTTTTCTTCAAACTTGGAATGGAACGAAGTTAACAAGGAGATAGCTCCTGATACGGCAGAACATCCTTACATGCCGTGACTCACATCAAGCCTCATTTTTATGGTTCA
>CAWUFW010028946.1:0-20115 GCA_963921515.1 Calotriton arnoldi | reverse complement strand
GTCTTTAAACCTATCATCAATAAAGGTCGATTGGACTGGTGCAAGGTGCCCACTATAACTAGTGGACAGCATATACCAGGCCAACTTCTCACACCCTCTTCCCTCTTTCTGCACCTCTCTTGCCTCTTTCTGCACCTATATTGCCTCTTTCTGTACCTCTCTTGCCTCTTTCTGAACTTCTCTTGCCTCTTTCTGTAGCGCTGTTGCTTCTTTTTGCACTTCTCTTACCTCTTTCTGTACCCCTCTTGCCTCTTTCTGTACTTCTTTTGCTTCTTTCTGCACTTCCCTTGCCTCTTTCTGCACCTCTCTGCATACCTGTTTTATCTTTCAGCACCCCTCTTCCCTCTTTAGCCTCTTTTAGCACTTCTCTTTCCTCTTTCTGCAGTTCTCTTGCCTCTTTCTATACCTTCCTTGCCTGTTTCTGTACCTCTGCTGCTTCTTTCTGCACCTCTCTTTCTACACTTCTCTTGCCTCTTTCTGCATCCCCCTTCCCTCTTTCTCCACCTTTCTTTCCTCTTTCAGCTCCTCTCTTGCCTCTTTTAGCACTTCTCTTGCCTCTTTCTGCAGTTCTCTTGCCTCTTTCTATACCTTGCTTGCCTGTTTCTGTACCTCTCTTGCCTCTTTCTGCACTTCCCTTGCCTCTTTCTGCACCTCTGCTGCTTCTTTCTGCACCTCTCTTTCTTCTTTCTGCACTTCTCTTGCCTCTTTCTGCATCCTCTTCCCTCTTACTCTACCTTTCTTTCCTCTTTCAGAACCTCTCTTGCCTCTTTCTGCACTTATCTTGCCTCTTTTTGCAACTCTGTTGCTTATTCTGCGGTGCACAGACATAATATCGAGTTTTTATTTCGGAGTACAAAAATATCGAGTTGGAAATATCGGATGGACTGACTATCAACATCAAGAATATCGGTGACCAGAATATCGACATGAAGGTAAGAAATATTGTTATTGTTAATATCGAAGTCAAGAACATCGTTTGTAAAAATATCGTTGTTAATAATATCGACGTTTATATTAGTGTTATGTATTTTAGTATGTATTTTAAATGTATGTGTTCTATATTTTTTGTTAAGTATTGTATTTTTAAAACAAATATATGTATTACATTTTTAGAAGTTATTAATGTTTTTAAAAGTAAATTTTGCGTTTTAGCTCCGTAGCGGGTTGTGGGTTTATAGGGGAATAGGGTGGGAAGCAATTTAATTATAGTAAATTTAATAATAATTTTTTGAAATTATTAATTATTTTTAATTAAATTTTGCGTTTTAGTTCTGTAGCGAGTTGTGGGTTTATAGGGGAATAGGGTGGGAAGTAATTTAATTTTAATTAAGTAATTATAAATTTTTATTTATTGGTATTGATAATTAATTTATTGTTAATTAATTATTAATTGGTAATTAATTTTTATTAATTGATTAATCAATAATTATATCAATTGTATTAATTGTTTTTAGGAGCGGGTTGTGGGTTTATAGGGGAATAGGGTGGGAAGTAATTAAATTTTAATAAAGTAATTATTAATTTTTATTTATTGATATTGATAATTAATTTATTGTTAATTAATTATTAATTGGTAATTAATTTTTATTAATTGATTAATTGATAATTAAATTAATTGTATTTTTTTAGGAGCGGGTTGTGGGTTTATAGGGGAATAGGGTGAGAATTAATTTCATTTTAATAAGGTAATTATTAATTTTTATTTATTGGTATTGATAATTAATTTATTGTTAATTAATTATTAATTGGTAATTAATTTTTATTAATTGATAATTATATTAATTGTGTTCTTTTTTTTAGGAGCAGGTTGTGGGTTTATAGGGGAATAGAGTGGGAAGTTGGCACTGTTTCTGTACCTCTCTTGCCTCTTTCTGCACTTCTCTTGCCTCTTTCTGTACCTCTGTTGCTTCTTTCTGCACTTCTCTTGCCTCTTTCTGTACCCTTCTTGCCTCTTTCTGCACCTCTGTTGCTTCTATCTGCACTTCTCTTGCTTCTTTCTGCATTTCTCTTGCCTCTTTCTGCATTTCTCTTGCCTCTTTCTGTACCCTTCTTGCCTCTTTCTGCACCTTTGTTGCTTCTTTCTGTACTTCTCTTGCCACTTTCTGTACCCCAGTTGCCTCTTTCTGCACCCCTCTTCCCTTTTTCTGCACCTTTCTTGCCTCTTTCGGCACCTCTATTGCCTCTTTCTACACTTCTCTTGCCTATTTCTGCAGCTCTCTTGCCTCTTTCTGCACTTCTCTTGCCTGTTTCTACACCTCTCTTGTCTCTTTCTGCACCTCTCTTGCCTCTGTACCTCACATGACTCTTTGTGCATCTCTCCTACTTCTTTCGACACCCTCTTCCCTCCTTCTGCACTTCTCTTGGCTCTTTCTGCACCCCTCTTGCCTTTTTCTGCACCTCACTTGCCTCTAACTGCACCTCTCTTGCTTCTTTCTGTGCTTCTCTTGCTTCTTTCTGCACCCCACTTACCTCTTTCTGCACCCGTCTTCCCTCTTCCTGCACCTCTCTAGTCTCTTTGTGCACATCTCTTGCCTCTTTTTGCACTTCTCTTGCCACTTCCTGCATCTCTGTTGCTTCTTTCTGTACTTCTCTTGCCTTTTTCTACAACCTCTTGCATCTTTCTGCACCTCTGTTGGTTGTTTCTTGACTGCTCTTGCTTCTTTCTGCACCTCTCTTGCTTCTATCTGCACCCCTCTTGCCTCTTTCTGCACTGTGGTTGCCTCTTTTTGCACCTGTGTTGCTTCTTTCTGTACCTCTGTTGCCTCTTTCTACACCTCTCTTGCCTCTTTCTGCACTTCTCTTGCCTCTTTCTGCAACTCTGTTGCTTCTTTCTACGCATCTCTTGCCTCTTTCTGTACCCCTCTTGTCTCCTTCTGACCCTCTGTTGCTTCATTCTCCACTTCTCTTATTTCTTTCTGCACCTCTCTTGCTTCTTTCTGCACACCTGTTGCCTCTTTCTGTACCTCTCTTGCTTCTTTGTGCACCCCTCTTACCTCTTTCTGCACCCCTCTTTTCTCTTTCTGCACCTCTGTTGCCTGTTTCTGGACCTTTCTTGCCTCTTTCTGCACTTCTCTTGCCTGTTTCTGCATCTGTCTTGCCTCTTTCTGCACCCCTTTTCCATCTTTCTGTACCACTCTTGCCTCTTTCTGTACCTCTCTTGCCTCTTTCTGTACTTCTCTTGCCTCTTTCTGAATGTCAGCTGCTTCTTTCTGCACCTCTCTTTCTTCTTTCTGCACTTCTCTTGTCTCTTTCTGCACCCCCTTCCCTCTTTCTCCACCTTTCTTGCCTCTTTCAGCACCTCTCTTGCCTCTTTCTGTGCTTCTCTTGCCTCTTTTTGCAACTCTGTTGCTTCTTTCTGCACTTCTCTTGCTTCTTTCTGTACCTCTCTTGCTTCTTTCTGCACTCCTTTCCCCACTTTCTGCACCTCTCTTGCCTCTTTCTGTACCCCTCTTGCATCTTTCTGCACCTCTGTTGCTTCTTTCTTCACTTCTCTTGTTCCTTTCTGTACCTCTCTTGCTTCTTTCTGGACCCTCTTCCCTCTTTCTGCACCTCTCTTGCCTCTTTCTGCACCTATCTTGCCTCTTTCTGTACCTCTCTTGCCTCTTTCTGAACTTCTCTTGCCTCTTTCTGTAGCTCTGTTGCTTCTTTCTGCACTTCTCTTACCTCTTTCTGTACCCCTCTTGCTTCTTTCTGCATACCTGTTTTATCTTTCAGCACCCCTCTTCCCTCTTTCTGCACCTCTCTTGCCTCTTTTAGCACTTCTCTTGCCTCTTTCTGCAGTTCTCTTGCCTCTTTCTATACCTTGCTTGCCTGTTTCTGTACCTCCCTTGCCTCTATCTGCACTCCCCTTGCCTCTTTCTGCACCTCTGCTGCTTCTTTCTGCACCTCTCTTTCTTCTTTCTGCACTTCTCTTGCCTCTTTCGGTACCCCTCTTGCATCTTTCTGCACCTCTATTGTCTCTTTGTGCAACTCACTTCTCTGTTTCTGCACTTCTCTTGCTTGTTTCTGCACCTCTCTTGCTTTGAAACCCTCTTTCTCTTTCTGCACCCCTCTTCCCTCTTTCTGTACTTCTTTAGCTTCTTTCTGCACTTCCCTTGCCTCTTTCTGCACCTCTCTTGCTTCTTTCTGCATACCTGTTTTATCTTTCAGCACCCCTCTTCCCTCTTTCTGCAACTCTCTTGCCTCTTTTAGCACTTCTCTTGCCTCTTTCTGCAGTTCTCTTGCCTCTTTCTATACCTTGCTTGCCTGTTTCTGTACCTCCCTTGCCTCTATCTGCACTCCCCTTGCCTCTTTCTGCACCTCTGCTGCTTCTTTCTGCACCTCTCTTTCTTCTTTCTGCACTTCTCTTGCCTCTTTCGGTACCCCTCTTGCATCTTTCTGCACCTCTATTGCCTCTTTCTGCAACTCTGTTGCTTCTTTCTGCACTTCTTTTGTTTCTTTCTGCACCTCTCTTGCCTCTTTCTGCAACTCACTTCTCTGTTTCTGCACTTCTCTTGCTTGTTTCTGCACCTCTCTTGCTTTGAAACCCTCTTTCTCTTTCTGTACCCCTCTTCCCTCTTTCTGCACCTCTTTCCTCTTTCTGCACCTCAGTTGCTTCTTTATGCACTTCTCTTGCCTCTTTCTGTACCTCTCTTGCTTCTTTCTGCACACCTGTTGCCTCTTTCTGCACCCCTTTTGCCTAGTTCTGCTCTTCTCTTGCCTCTTTTTGCAACTTTGTTGTTTCTTTCTGCACTTCTCTTGCTTCCTTCTGTTCCTCTCTTGCTTCTTTCTGCACCCCTCTTGCCTCTTTCTGCACTCCTTTCCCCACTTTCTGCACCTCTCTTGCCTGTTTCTGTACCTCTATTGCCTCTTTCTGTACTTCTCTTGCCTCTGTCTGCACCTCTGTTGCTTCTTTCTGCACTTCTCTTGCCTCTTTATGTACCTTTCTTGTTTCGTTCTACACACCTGTTTCCTCTTACCTCTTTCTGCACCTAACTTGCCTCTTTCTGCAACTCACTTCTCTCTTTCTGCACTTCTCTTGCTTCTTTCTGCACCTTCCTTGCTTTGCACCCCTCTTGCTCTTTCTGCACCCCTCTTCCCTCTTTCTGCACCTCTCTTTCCTCTTTCTGCACCTCGGTTGCTTCTTTCTGCACATCTCTTGCCTCTTTCTGTACCCCTCTTGCATCTTTCTGCACCTCTGTTGCTTCTTGCTGCACTTCTCTTGTTCCTTTCTGTACCTCTCTTGCTTCTTTCTGCACACCTGTTGCCTCTTTCTGCACCCGTCTTGCCTCTTTCTGCACCCCTCTTGCCTCTTTCTGTACTTCTCTTTCCTCTATATTCACTTCTCTTACCTTTTTCTGCACCTCTGCTGCTTCCTTCTGCACTTCTCTTGCTTCTTTTTGCTCTTCTCTTGCCTGTTTCTGCACAATTCTTGCCTCTTTCTGCACCTCTTTGCTTTTTTCTGGCTTCTCTCTTGTTTCTTTCTGCACTCTCTTCCCTCTTTCTGCATCTCTCTTGCCTCTCTTGCCTCTTTCTGCACCTATCTTGCCTCTTCCTGTACCTCTCTTGCCTCTTTCTGAACTTCTCTTGCCTCTTCTTGCAGCTCTGTTGCTTCTTTCTGCACTTCTTTTACCTCTTTCTCTACCCCTCTTGCCTCTTTCTGTACTTCTTTTGCTTCTTTCTGCACTTCCCTTCCTTCTTTCTGCACCTCTCTTGCTTCTTTCTGCATACCTGTTTTATCTTTCTGCACCCCTCTTCCCTCTTTCTGCTCCTCTCTTGCCTCTTTTAGCACTTCTCTTGTCTCTTACTGCACTCCTTTTCTCTCTTTCTGCACCTCTCTTGCCTGGTTCTGTACCTCTCTTGTGTGTTTCTGCATTTCTTTCCTCTTTCTGCACCTCTGTTGCTTCTTTCTGCAGTTCTCTTGCCACTTTATGTACCCCTCTTGCTTCTTTCTGCATACCAGTTGCCTCTTTCTGCATCCCTCTTCCCTCTTTCTGCACCTCTCTTGCCTCTTTCAGTACCTCTCTTGCCCCTTTCTACACTTCTCTTGCCTATTTCTGAAGCTCTCTTGCCTCTTTCTGCACTTCTCTTGCCTCTTTCTGCACCTCACATGCCTCTTTGTGCATGTCTCCTACTTCTTTCGGCACCCTCTTCCCTCCTTCTGCACCCCTCTTGGCTCTTTCTGCACCCCTCTTGACTCTTTCTGTACCCCTCTCCCTCTTTCTGCACCTCTCTTGCTTTGCACCCCTCTTGCTCTTTCTGCACCCCTCTTCTCTCTTTCTGTACCTCTCTTTCCTCTTTCTGCACCTCGGTTGCTTCTTTCTGAACTTCTCTTGCCTCTTTCTGTACCCCTCTTGCATCTTTCTGCACCTCTGTTGCTTCTTTCTAAACTTCTCTTGTGCTTTCTGTACCTCTCTTGCTACTTTATGCTTACCTGTTGCCTCTTTCTGCACCCCTCTTGCCTCCTTCTGCTCTTCTCTTGCTTCTGTTTGCAACTTTGTTGCTTCTTTCTGCACTTCTCTTGCTGCCTTCTGAACCTCTCTTGCTTCTTTATGCACCCCCTTGCCACTTTCTGCACTCCTTTCCCCACTTTCTGCACCTCTCTTGCCTCTTTCTGTACCTCTCTTGCCTCTTTCTGTACTTCTCTTGCCTCTTTCTGCACCTCTGTTGCTTCTTTCTGCACCTCTTTTGTTTCTTTCTGTACCTCTCTTGTTTCTTTCTGCACACCTGTTTCTTCTTACCTCTTTCTGTACCTCTCTTGCCTCTTTCTGCAACTCACTTCTCTCTTTCTGCACTTCTCTTGCTTGTTTCTGCACCTCTCCTGCTTTGCACCCCTCTTGCTCTTTCTGTACCCCTCTTCCCTCTTCCTTCACCTCTCTTTCCTCTTTCTGGACCTCGGTTGCTTCTTTCTGCACTTCTATTGCCTCTTTCTGTACACCTCTTGCATCTTTCTGCACCTCTGTTGCTTGTTTCTGCACTTCTCTTGTTCCTTTCTGTACCTCTCTTGCTTCTTTCTGCACAGCTGTTTCCTCTTTCTGAACCCATCTTGCCTCTTTCTGTACCTCTCTTGTTCTTTCTGCACCTCTCTTGCCTCTTTCTGCACTTCTCTTTCCTCTTTATTCACTTCTCCTACCTTTTTCTGCACCTCTGCTGCTTCCTTCTGCACTTCTCTTGCTTCTTTTTGCTCTTCTCTTGCCTGTTTTGCACCATTCTTGCCTCTTTCTGCACCTCTGTTGCTTTTTTTTGGCTAATCTCTTTTTTATTTCTGGACCCTCTTCCCTCTTTCTGCACCTCTCTTGCCTCTTTCTGCACCTATCTTGCCTCTTTCTGTACCTCTCTTGCCTCTTTCTGAACTTCTCTTGCCTCTTTCTGTAGCTCTGTTGCTTCTTTTTGCATTTCTCTTACCTCTTTCTGTACCCCTCTTGCCTCTTTCTGTACTTCTTTCGCTTCTTTCTGCACTTCCCTTGCCTCTTTCTGCACCTCTCATGCTTCTTTCTACATACCTGTTTTATCTTTCAGCACCCCTCTTGCCTCTTTCTGCACCTCTCTTGCCTCTTTTAGCACTTCTCTTGCCTCTTTCTGCAGTTCTCTTGCCTCTTTCTATACCTTGCTTGCCTGTTTCTGTACCTCTCTTGCCTCTTTCTGCACTTCCCTTGCCTCTTTCTGCACCTCTGCTGCTTCTTTCTGCACCTCTCTTTCTTCTTTCTGCACTTCTTGTAGGAGAGTAGGATCTGCTTCACATGGGTACCCCCACTTTTTGCTGATGCTTCACTGTTTTTTGACTTTAGTCTGGCTGGGGCCCTGCTAATCAGAACCCCAGCCTAGCTGCTTCCTCTCTAAAATGGTTTCCATGTGCCTTAAGCACATCTCTGATTGGAATCTGGAGTGCCCTTATAAGCCCCTAGTATATGGTATACTATGTACCCAGGGCATAGGTACCTCAGAGGCCTACCAGGGGCTGCAGCATGTATTGTGCCACCCCTGGAAGGCAATCCAAAATGACACCACAGGTTTGCTACTGCAGCCTGGGTAAGGTGGTGCATGCACCCCTTACTGTGATATAGGTTACCTATATCACTACATACATACACACATATAAACCTATAAGTCACTCCTATGGCAGGCCTTGTCAATCCTGAAGGCAGAGTGCTTGGTTCCTATGTGAGAGGGTGCCCTTGCATGAGCAGAGCCCCTCTGCAGCGTTCAGAGACCCTTCTCTGATGCTGTTTGTAGTGCAGCCTGACCATATACTCTTAAGCGCATTATAACCTCGCGTTAAATGCTAACTTTGGGATGGCTGCACGGAAACATGTCGTGTTTGGTGTCAAACATCTTGGAATACTACCCCCACCAGTTCTGGCAGCGGGGGTAGCATTCCACCCTTCTAGAGGGAGAGACATGTACACACCGGCCTGCCCGGTAACTTCTTTCCAAGCCCTGGCATCACAAAATGGATGCCGCTGCCACAGACACGGGTCTGGCCTCCTGCAGCTGACTGAAACTCTGGCAGGGGAGGCCTGGACAATAGGTTTCCTGTCCCAGGGAGGTGTAACCACCTCCCCAGACAGGATAATGTGTATTGGGGCTGGGCGGGAGCACTCTCTGGTGCTTTGAAGTCCTGCACTGTGGGCACATTTGGTGTCCCTGTGCATACCCCAGTTCAAACCGGCACAGGGGCTTCCAGCCCCTGCTCTGGCGCGAAACTGGACAAAGGGAAAGGGGTGTAACCACCCTCTGCCCTGACCCTCCCATAGGTGGGTCCCCAGAGTATGTCCAACCCCCTAACTTGGTATAAGTATGGGACCCCAGTCCTTAGGACTTTAGATTTACCTGGACAAAACTCTGATACAGAATCCTGGACCTTCAACGCTCTACTTTACGATTAGAGGACTGAAGAATCTCCCTTGGGGTCAAGGAGTGACTCCCCTGCTTGGCAGGCACCAAAGAAGCAATTGTCCGGTCTGCATCGCTGAAGCTCCCGCCGGACGCCGAAGTCTTTGCATCACCAGAGATGGATTTCCAGACTTCCCTGAGGCTGCCCTGAGTCCCCAGCAAAGCTGAGGCCCGTAGCTGTCGTGGGTAACGTGGAACCGTGACCCCTGGACACCGAGCACATTTGCAAGTGCATCCTCTTCCTGGTCTCCCACGAAGTTGTGCTTTGGGCTCCGAGTAGCCCCCGCCTCCAGCACCGACTGCACCGAAGATCACTTATAACTTATGTACTTCGAACTCTAGCCTCATAAAGAGACTAGAGGGGTCTGTTTAGCAATAAATACATATATTTTGAATATATACCTGGTGTGGTCCTCTTTCATTTGGTCACTCAAGAGATTATAGACTGGTAAAACAAGCTGCTTTACATTCCTTCAAGACTTAGCCTGAAGGCTGCTCTCCATAGCTACCACTAGGATAGCTTTCAATAAAGGTTGTCTTTAACCTATCTCCAATAAGGGGTTGTTTGGACTGGTGCAAGGTGCCCACTATAATTAGTGGACAGCATATACCAGGCCAACTTCTCACATTGATGTGCGTGTGGGATTCCAGCTTGCTATTGTTTTACCAGATAATCTCAATTGAATTGATTAACTGAAAACCACTAAGGGTACCTTAGGTACATATAAATCAAACTTAGGATACAGTAAGTTCTACTGAACTTAGAGTTGTGTGTTAAGGGATAGCACACCCTTTCTACAACTCAAGAGAGTTTAGTAGGCCACACTAGAGTAGGTAGTGCATACACCACACCTCACTAGTAATGTCTTCAAAACCAGGACCCAGTGAGTCCTTGCCAGAAGCCAGTGGGCTTCTTCCCTCCAAGTATGATAATCTCCCATTCTTGGAATTGAGAGCATTGTGCAATACTAGGAAGCTGAAGACAGGCAAAAGTGCCAGCACCCAACACCTCAGGGAGGTGCTACTGTCAGATGATCTCAGCAGACCCCTAGGGTCTGAAAGTGTAGGCAGAGAGGGTGGGGCAGAAAATGAGGAAGGGGTCAGGGGTGAAGAAACCCAGGGCCCCCCCTCTGAAACTGGCCAGGAAGGTGACAATGACCTTGACCTGGAAAATCCAGTTCCTCCTGTGGAGGAGGAGGAGGATCAGAATGACCTCCCTTTGCCCCCCAGGAAGAATTGAGAGTGTGCCAAGAAGGGCTAGATCTCCTTCTCAGAGTCTAACCACTCTGACACCTCAGTAGGGACCTCTGTCTCCTCTCATAGGAGGGAATCCTCTCATGATAGGAGAAAGAGATTGCTTCAGTATGAACAAGCCCAGCTTGAGCTCAGAAAACAGCAATTGGCCATAGACAGGGAGTCCCTAGATCTCTATAGAGAGAAAAGAAAGATGGGACTAGAGTCCCATGGTGGCAGCAATTTCCCCAGAGATAGGGAAAGGTCTTATGACCATAGAAACCTGAGCAAGATTGTCCCTCCCTACCAGAGTGGGGATGACATCCACAAATGGATAACTGCACTGGAGAGGGCCTGTAAAGTACAGAGGGTCCCTCAGGAGCAGTGGGCAGCAATCTTGTGGCTCTCCTTTGCTGACAAAGGTAGAGACAAGCTCCTCACTGTAAGAGAAGAGGATGCTGACAATTACAAAGTCTTAGTGCTCTAATTGATGGGTTTGGCCTAACAACTGAACAATACAGGTTAAAGTTCAGAGATACCCAAAAAGCACAGACTCAAGACTGGGTGGACTATGTGGATTGTTCTGCTAAGGCTCTGGAAGGTTGGTTATTGGGCAGTAAGGTATGTGACTTCACAGGATTGTACAATCTTATCATGAGGGAGCAGATTCTTAATAACTGTCAAAATCAGCTGTTGCATCAGTACCTGGTGGACTCTGATCTGACCTCTCCCAAGAATTGGGAAAGAAGGCAGACAAATGGGTCAGAACCAGGGTGAGGCAGAAGGTACAGGACCAAGGTGGTGACCCAAAGAAGCAAGATTCTAAGAACTCTGATAAGGGTGGGGAGAAGGGTAAAGACCAGAAGTCTTCACAAGGCCCCCAAAAATCTTCTTCAGGTGGGGATTCACAGTCTAACAAAGGGAAAGGCCAAAAGAAACCATGGTGCAAGGTCTGTAAGCAAAAGACCCACTGGACCAGTGATTGCTCCAAGTCCAAAGACTCTACTCCAGCCCCCACCAATGCCCCTAAGGCACCTGCTCCCCCTAGTGCAGTTACAGTTGGTGGTGGGACTACACAAGCCAAGGGTTTAGTAAGGTTGACCCTGGGTAAGGAGATGGGCTCTGACCTAGTCATAGAACTCACTCAGGCTGTCCTAGTCTGTGATGGAGGCATGGATGTGACCTCCTCTGTGAGTCCCAGTAATCTGGGCAAGTACAGGCAACAGCCATTAATAAATGGAAAAGAGGCTTTGGCATTTAGGGACACAGGAGCAAGTGTCACCATGGTGACACAAGATCTTGTGGATCCTGGGCAGATTATACTTGGTGAAATGTACCAAGTGACCAATGCTAGCAATGTCAGAACAGACCATACTCTGGCAGTTGTTAACTTCTCCTGGGGAGGGGTAACTGGCTTTAAGAAGGTTGTGGTAAGTGCAGACCTACCAGTTGAATGCTTGCATTGGCAATGATTTAGAAACTTCAGCTTGGGCAGAAGTGGAGCTCAGGACCCATGCAGAAATGCTGAGCATCCCTGCAGATGTGTTTGCTGTGACCAGGTCACAGGCCAAAATGTCTAACACTGAACAGGCCTTGGATTCTGGAATAATGGACCAAGTGCCATCCAAGAAGAGGAGTAGTAGGGTAAAGGCAGTGCCTTCCCCTTGGCTCAGAAGGAAGATCAGTCTCTTTAGGGAGATGATCTCAGTCCTGAGGAAGGAACTGTCCCAGAGCAGCTTGAGCCTGATCAGGTTGAGTTCTTAGGGACAGGGGCCCTTCCAGGGCAGATCTGAGCCAGGAGCAGCAGAGCTGCCCCTCTCTTGAACCCCTCAGACAGCAAGCTGCTGCTGAGGCTGCTGGGAAAGCTAGTGGTCCCCATACAGTGTATTGGGATGATGGACTCTTGTACTCAGAGTGTAGAGACCCCAAGCCTGGTGCCACCAGGAGGTTGGTTATACCTCTGAAGTTCAGGGGCTTCCTATTGACCCTAGCCCATGACATTCCTTTAGCAGGTCACCTGGGCCAGAACAAGACTTGGGACAGAATTGTCCCTCACTTTCACTGGCCCCACATGTCTGAAGACACCAAGGAGTTTTGTCGCTCCTGTGTAACCTGCCAGGCCAGTGGCAAGGCAGGTGGCACTACAAAGGCCCCCTGATACCACTACCTGTGGTGGGGGTTCCCTTTGAAAGGGTGGGGATTGACATTGTTGGTCCCATGGATCCACAAACAGCATCTGGGCACAGGTTTATCCTGGTGGTAGTGGATCATGCCACCAGGTACCCAGAGGCTATACCCCTTAGGACCACTACAGCACCTGTGGTGGCAAGAGCCCTCCTGGGAATTTTCTCAAGAGTGGGCTTCCCTAAGGAGGTTGTATCAGACAGGGGTGCGAACTTTATGTCTGGATACTTGAAAGCAATGTGGAAGGAGTGTGGAGTGACTTACAAGTTCACCACACCCTATCACCCACAATGCAATGGTTTAGTTGAGAGATTCAACAAAACCTTAAAGGGCATGATTAAAGGGCTCCCAGAGAAGCTTAGGCGAAGATGGGACATACTCTTGCCCTGCCTTTTATTTGCATACAGGGAGGTGCCTCAAAGGGGGTTGGCTACAGCCCTTTTGAACTTTTGTTTGGTCACACTGTCAGGGGTCCATTGTGCTTGGTAAAGGAAGGATGGGAGTTACCTCTCAAGCCCCCAAAGCATGACATAGTGGACTATGTACTTGGTCTCCGCTCCAGGATGGCTGAATACATGAAAAAGGCAACTAAAAACCTTGAGGCTAGCCAGGAACTGCAAAAAGCCTGGCATGACCAAAAGGCTGTACTGACTGTTTACCAGCCAGGACAGAAGGTGTGGGTGTTGGAGCCAGTGGCCCCAGCAGCTCTCCAAGACAAATGGAGTGGACCCCATACCATTGTTGAACAGAAGGGTGAGGTTACCTACTTAGTAGACCTAGGAACACCCAGGAGTCCCCACAGGGTTCTCCATGTCAACAGGTTAAAACCATATGTGGACACGGCAGACATGGGCTTGCTCATGGCTACTGATGAGGGACAGGAGGAAGAGAGTGACCCACTCCCTGACCTGCTCTCACAGAACCCTGATGATGGGTCAGTGGATGGTGTAGCCTTGGCAGGCAGCCTCACTGATCAGCAGCAAACTGATTGTAGACAAGTGCTCAATCAGTACAGACATATGTTCTCTCTGACTCCAAGTCAGACCACCTGGTGCACTCATGAAGTGGACACTGGGGACAGTCTGCCTATTAAAAATAAGATTTATAGGCAACCTGACCTTGTCAGGGACTGTATCAGGACAGAAGTCCAGAAAATGTTGGATTTGGGAGTTATTGAACCCTCAGATAGCCCTTGGGCTAGTCCAGTGGTCCTTGTGCCAAAACCTCACACCAGTGGTGGGAAAAGAGAGATGAGGTTTTGTGTGGACTACAGGGGTCTCAATGCAGTCACTAGGACTGATGCCCATCCAATACCTAGGGCAGATGAGCTAATAGACACTTTGGCCTCAGCCAAGTATCTAAGCACATTTGACCTGACAGCTGGCTACTGGCAGATCAGACTAGCTGATGATGCAAAGCCAAAGACAGCATTCTCAACCCCTAGTGGGCATTATCAATTTGGGGTAATGCCCTTTGGTCTGAAGAATGCACCTGCCACTTTTCAGATGTTGGTGAATACAGTCCTTACAGGTCTGGAAGCCTATAGTGCAGCATATCTAGATGATATTGCTGTCTTTAGCTCCACCTGGGAGGATCACCTGGTCCACCTCAGAAATGTTTTGCAGGCCCTGCAGAAAGCAGGCCTGACTATCAAGGCCACAAAGTGCCAGATAGGGCAGAGTCAGGTTGTGTACCTGGGCCACCTTGTGGGTGGAGGCCAGGTTCAACCCTTGCAGAGCAAGATCCAGACCATCATGGACTGGACTGCTCCAACTACCCAGACTCAGGTGAGAGCCTTTTTAGGCCTGACTGGGTACTATAGGAGATTTGTCAAGGGGTATGGATTAATAGTGACACCCCTGAATGACTTAACTTCCAAGAAAATGCCCAAAAGGTTCAGTGGACAGTTAGCTGTCAAAGGCATTTGATGACCTGAAGCAGGCCATGTGCACTGCTCCCATTCTGCAGAGTCCTGATTACTCCAAGAAGTTCATTGTCCAAACAGATGCATCTGAATTGGGGGTAGGGGCTGTACTGTCACAATTGAATGATGAAGGTCAGGATCAGCCAGTAGCTTTTATTAGCAGAAGGCTGACCCCTAGAGAGAAACGTTGGTCAGCCATTGAGAGGAGGCCTTTGCTGTGGTCTGGGCTCTGAAGAAGTTGAGGCCATACTTGTTTGGTACACACTTCCTGGTTCAGACAGACCATAAGCCCCTCTTATGGCTAAAACAAATGAAGGGTGAAAACCCCAAACTGCTTAGGTGGTCCATTTCCCTACAGGGGATGGACTTCACAGTGGAACATAGACCTGGGAGTAACCATGCCAATGCAGATGGACTCTCTAGGTACTTCCACTTAGAACATGAAGACTCAACTGGACAAGGTTAGTTTAATGTCCCTACATTTGGGGGGGTTGTGTAGGAGAGTAGGATCTGCTTCACATGGGTACCCCCACTTTTTGCTGATGCTTCACTGTTTTTCGACTTTAGTCTGGCTGGGGCCCTGCTAATCAGAACCCCAGCCTAGCTGCTTCCTCTCTAAAATGGTTTCCATGTGCCTTAAGCACATCTCTGATTGGAATCTGGAGTGCCCTTATAAGCCCCTAGTATATGGTATACTATGTACCCAGGGCATAGGTACCTCAGAGGCCTACCAGGGGCTGCAGCATGTATTGTGCCACCCCTGGAAGGCAATCCAAAATGACACCACAGGTTTGCTACTGCAGCCTGGGTAAGGTGGTGCATGCACCCCTTACTGTGATATAGGTTACCTATATCACTACATACATACACACATATAAACCTATAAGTCACTCCTATGGCAGGCCTTGTCAATCCTGAAGGCAGAGTGCTTGGTTCCTATGTGAGAGGGTGCCCCTGCATGAGCAGAGCCCCTCTGCAGCATTCGGAGACCCTTCTCTGATGCTGTTTGTAGTGCAGCCTGACCATATACTCTTAAGCGCATTATAACCTCGCGTTAAATGCTAACTTTGGGATGGCTGCACGGAAACATGTCGTGTTTGGTGTCAAACATCTTGGAATACTACCCCCTCGCCAGTTCTGGTGGCGGGGGTAGCATTCCACCCTTCTAGAGGAGAGACATGTACACACCGGCCTGCCCGGTAACTTCTTTCAAGCCCTGGCATCACAAAATGGATGCCGCTGCCACAGACACGGGTCTGGCCTCCTGCAGCTGACTGAAACTCTGGCAGGGAGGCCTGGACAATAGGTTTCCTGTCCCAGGGAGGTGTAACCACCTCCCCAGACAGGATAATGTGTATTGGGGCTGGGCGGGAGCACTCTCTGGTGCTTTGAAGTCCTGCACTGTGGGCACATTTGGTGTCCCTCTGCATACCCCAGTTCAAACCGGCGCAAGGGCTTCCAGCCCCTGCTCTGGCGCGAAACTGGACAAAGGGAAAGGGGTGTAACCACCCCTCTGCCCTGACCCTCCCATAGGTGGGTCCCAGGAGTATGTCCAACCCCCTAACTTGGTATAATTATGGGACCCCAGTCCTTAGGACTTTAGATTTACCTGGACGAAACTCTGATACAGAATCCTGGACCTTCAACACTCTACTTTACGATTAGAGGACTGAAGAATCTCCCTTGGGGTCAAGGAGTGACTCCCCTGCTTGGCAGGCACCAACGAAGCAATTGTCCGATCTGCATCGCTGAAGCTCCCGCCGGACGCCGAAGTCTTTGCATCACCAGAGATGGATTTCCAGACTTCCCCGAGGCTGCCCTGAGTCCCCAGCAAAGCTGAGGCCCGTAGCTGTCGTGGGTAACGTGGAACCGTGACCCCTGGACACCGAGCACATTTGCAAGTGCATCCTCTTCCTGGTCTCCCACGAAGTTGTGCTTTGGGCTCCGAGTAGCCCCCGCCTCCAGCACCGACTGCACCGAAGATCACTTATAACTTATGTACTTCGAACTCTAGCCTCATAAAGAGACTAGAGGGGTGTGTTTAGCAATAAATACATATATTTTGAATATATACCTGGTGTGGTCCTCTTTCATTTGGTCACTCAAGAGATTATAGACTGGTAAAACAAGCTGCTTTACATTCCTTCAAGACTTAGCCTGAAGGCTGCTCTCCATAGCTACCACTAGGATAGCTTTCAATAAAGGTTGTCTTTAACCTATCTCCAATAAGGGGTTGTTTGGACTGGTGCAAGGTGCCCACTATAATTAGTGGACAGCATATACCAGGCCAACTTGTCACACTTCTCTTGCCTCTTTCTGTACCTCTCTTGCTTCTTTCTGCAATTCTCTTGCCTCTTTCTGCAACTCTGTTGCTTCTTTCTGCACTTCTTTTGTTTCTTTCCGCACCTCTCTTGCCTCTTTCTGCAACTCACTTCTCTGTTTCTGCACTTCTCTTGCTTGTTTCTGCACCTCTCTTGCTTTGCAACCCTCTTGCTCTTTAAGCACCCCTCTTCCCTCTTCTTGCACCTCTCTTTCCTCTTTCTGCACCTCAGTTGCTTCTTTCTGCACTTCTCTTGCCTCTTTCTGTACCCCTCTTGCATCTTTCTGCACCTCTATTGCTTCTTTCTGCACTTCTTTTGTTTCTTTCTGCACCTCTCTTGCCTCCTTCTGCAACTCACTTCTCTGTTTCTGCACTTCTCTTGCTTGTTTCTGCACCTCTCTTGCTTTGCAACCCTCTTTCTCTTTCTGCACCCCTCTTCCCTCTTTCTGCACCTCTATTTCCTCTTTCTGCACCTCAGTTGCTTCTTTCTGCACTTCTCTTACCACTTTCTGTACCCCTCTTGCTTCTTTCTGCACACCAGTTGCCTATTTCTGCACCCCTCTTGCCTCGTTCTGCTCTTCTCTTGCCATGTTTTGCAACTTTGTTGCTTCTTTCAGCACTTCTCTTGCTTCCTTCTGTACCTCTCTTGCTTCTTTCTGCACCCCTCTTGCCTCTTTCTGCACTCCTTTCCCTACTTTCTGCACCTCTCTTGCCTGTTTCTGTACCTCTATTGCCTCTTTTTGCACTTCTTTTGCCTCTTTCTGCACCTCTGTTTCTTCTTTCTGCACTTCTCTTGCCTCTTTCTGTACCCTTCTTGCCTCTTTCTGCACCTCTGTTGCTTCTTTCTGCACTTCTTTTGTTTCTTTCTGCACCTTTCTTGTTTCTTTCTGCACACCTGTTTCCTCTTACCTCTTTCTTCACCTAACTTGCCTCTTTCTGCAACTCACTTATCTCTTTCTGCACTTCTCTTGCTTGTTTCTGCACCTTCCTTGCTTTGCACCCCTCTTGCTCTTTCTGCACCCCTCTTCCCTCTTTCTGCACCTCTCTTTCCTCTTTCTGCACCTCGGTTGCTTCTTTCTGCACATCTCTTGCCTCTTTCTGTACCCCTCTTGCATCTTTCTGCACCTCTGTTGCTTCTTGCTGCACTTCTCTTGTTCCTTTCTGTACCTCTCTTGCTTCTTTCTGCACACCTGTTGCCTCTTTCTGCACCCGTCTTGCCTCTTTCTGCACCTCTCTTGCCTCTTTCTGTACTTCTCTTTCCTCTATATTCACTTCTCTTACCTTTTTCTGCACCTCTGCTGCTTCCTTCTGCACTTCTCTTGCTTCTTTTTGCTCTTCTCTTGCCTGTTTCTGCACCATTCTTGCCTCTTTCTGCACCTCTGTTGCTTTTTTACGGCTCCTCTCTTGTTTCTTTCTGCACTCTCTTCCCTCTTTCTGCATCTCTCTTGCCTCTCTTGCCTCTTTCTGCACCTATCTTGCCTCTTCCTGTACCTCTCTTGCCTCTTTCTGAACTTCTCTTGCCTCTTTTTGCAGCTCTGTTGCTTCTTTCTGCACTTCTTTTACCTCTTTCTGTACCCCTCTTGCCTCTTTCTGTACTTCTTTTGCTTCTTTCTGCACTTCCCTTCCTTCTTTCTGCACCTCTCATGCTTCTTTCTGCATACCTGTTTTATCTTTCTGCACCCCTCTTCCCTCTTTCTGCTCCTCTCTTGCCTCTTTTAGCACTTCTCTTGTCTCTTACTGCACTCCTTTTCTCTCTTTCTGCACCTCTCTTGCCTGGTTCTGTACCTCTCTTGTGTGTTTCTGCATTTCTTTCCTCTTTCTGCACCTCTGTTTCTTCTTTCTGCACCTCTCTTGCCTCTTTCGGTACCTCTCTTGCCCCTTTCTACACTTCTCTTGCCTATTTCTGAAGCTCTCTTGCCTCTTTCTGCACTTCTCTTGCCTGTTTCTACACTTCTCTTGTCTCGTTCTGCACCTCTCTTGCCTCTTTCTGCACCTCACATGCCTCTTTGTGCATCTCTCCTACTTCTTTCGGCACCCTCTTCCCTCTTCTGCACCCCTCTTGGCTCTTTCTGCACCCCTCTTGCATCTTTCTGCACCTCTGTTGCCTCTTTCTGCACCTCTCTTGCCTCTTTTTGCACTTCTCTTGCCACTTCCTGCATCTCTGTTGCTTCTTTCTGTACTTCGCTTACCTTTTTCTACAACCTCTTGCTTCTATCTGCACCCCTCTTGCCTCTTTCTGCACTGCGGTTGCCTCTTTTTGCACCTGTGTTGCTTCTTTCTGCACCTCTCTTGCCTCTTTGTGCACCTCTCTTGCCTCTTTCTGCACTGCGGTTGCCTCTTTTTGCACCTGTGTTGCTTCTTTCTGCACCTCTCTTGCCTCTTTCTACACCTCTCTTGCCTCTTTCTGCACTTCTCTTGCCTCTTTCTGCAACTCACTTCTCTCTTTCTGCACTTCTCTTGCTTGTTTCTGCACCTCTCTTGCTTTGCACCCCTCTTGCTTTTTCTGCACCCCTCTTCCCTCTTTCTGCACCTCTCTTTCCTTTTTATGCATCTCGGTTGCTTCTTTCTGTACCACACTTGCCTCTTTCTGAACCTCAGCTGCTTCTTTCTGCACCTCTCTTTCTACTTTCTGCACCCCCTTCCCTCTTTCTCCACCTTTCTTGCCTCTTTCAGCACCTC
The DNA here is from genome assembly GCA_963921515.1 of Calotriton arnoldi. Taxonomy (NCBI): domain Eukaryota; kingdom Metazoa; phylum Chordata; class Amphibia; order Caudata; family Salamandridae; genus Calotriton; species Calotriton arnoldi. The sequence goes on along the minus strand of CAWUFW010028946.1, from coordinate 904 downwards.
TCTTGCCTCTTTTTGCAACTCTGTTGCTTCTTTCTGCGCTTCTCTTGCTTCCTTCTGTACCTCTCTTGCTTCTTTCTGCACCCCTCTTGCCTCTTTCTGTACTCCTTTCCCCACTTTCTGCACCTCTCTTGCCTGTTTCTGTACCTCTCTTTCCTCTTTCTGCACCTTTGTTTCTTCTTTCTGCACTTCTCTTGCCTCTTTATGTACCCTTCTTGCCTCTTTCTGCACCTCTGTTGCTTCTTTCTGCACTTCCTTTGTTTCTTTCTGCACTTCTCTTGCCTCTTTCTGCACCTCTGTTTCTTCTTTCTGCACTTCTCTTGCCTCTTTATGTACCCTTCTTGCCTCTTTCTGCACCTCTCTTGCCTCTTTCTGCAACTCACTTCTCTCTTTCTGCACTTCTCTTGCTTGTTTCTGCACCTCTCTTGCTTTGCACCCCTCTTGCTCTTTCTGCACCCCTCTTCCCTCTTTCTGCACCTCTCTTTCCTCTTTCTGCACCTCGGTTGCTTCTTTTGGCACTTTTCTTGCCTCTTTCTGTACCCCTCTTGCATCTTTCTGCACCTCTGTTGCTTCTTTCTGCACTTCTCTTGTTCCTTTCTGTACCTCTCTTGCTTCTTTCTGCACACCTGTTGCCTCCTTCTGCACCCCATGTGAGAAAGTGCCCTCTTTCTGCATGGTATGCCCCCAGTTTTTGCTGAATTGCTGATGTTCTTTGACTGAGTGTGCCCTGGGCGCCTGCTAGTCAGGTGCCCAGGGCCTATGTTCCTTCCCTAAAACTACATTGAATCCTAAACCCAATTGGCATCTCTGGCCACATGTCAGCCCCTGGTAAATGGTACCACAGGTACCCAGGGCACTGTGACCAGAGAAGGCCTCTAAGGGCTGCAGCACTTATTGTGCCACCCTT
>CAWUFW010028945.1:0-20116 GCA_963921515.1 Calotriton arnoldi | reverse complement strand
CCTCCAAACAAGCCAACAGAACACAAGTCCTGTCTCCCCACGACTACACAGAGCTCACAGCAACCCCGGAGCGTGCACATTGCAGACTGCACACACAGCCGGAGCACGCCACCTCTACGAACCGCTGCGAAATGGCAACCGCAACACACCTACCCAACTCACGCCTCGAACAGCTCAAGCTGTACCAAACCAACACGATACATACATTGGGATGCGATCTCCTGTCCCTGCTGAACGTAAGTTACCGACTGACTTACCGCATCACATTGTTCAGCTGCGTCATGCCCGTCTTCTACTGTCGGAGGTGTCCCTACCAGCATCCCGTCGAGATATGCCTCTCCAACCCGGCATGTCTGAAGGCGGACCTGCTACCACTACTCCTCCCTCTGGACGCACACGACAGGGCCTGCTCTGCCGATGGGGGGCATGGCGTATGTGGCCAACATCGCACGCGCACTGAAATGGAACCACTGTGCCTCCACACGACGGATCATCGAGAACAGCTACATCGAATGTCACCCAGCATGCCCCATCATGGTCCTCCAAGGGACAACCTACGAACAACACCTTGACAGCCACCATCCGCTTCATTGGCTGGCAAACATGTACACCACCAATGACATGGAAGCCCTGCTGGACGGCATCGCATACCTGACAACCTGTAAATACGTCGGACCACAACGCAGGTTCCCCCGAGTGACCCATGAAGTCCAACCCCGCACCCATGCTCAGCTTCCGCACGGACTGGCCAGTCACCACCACAACAGCCATACCAAACGACCGGCAACTGTAACCACACCATCAACGACATCGCCATGACATCGGATAATGACCGGGACATGCACACTGTTCCCCATCACATCCAGGAACACCGCATGCATCGTGGGAGGCAGTGGCATGGGCTCTGTGCATCGCACCCACATGGACGGAACTGCACGAACAACCAGGACACGACATGGATCCAGCGCACATGGACACACACACCGCTCAGTGGACATGAATAGGTCGCCTGGAGTCTGTGGGTGCTGCACCCCTCCCACCCCCGCCCGGGAATCCCATACCAGGACCTTTGCATGGACGACAAGTGCATACAACAACAACACGACCCCAGTGACTGTGACATGTCCAGTAACCACCACAGTGCAACAACAAGTGGCACGCCGCTGCATGCACGCAAGCACATGCCCTGATGTCATCTCACATGCACGCGTGCATGAGGAACAACCGCAGCAAACCTGTCACATGGAACTGAGATGGACTGTGCCCATGATGCCAAGCGGTCTGGTAGGCTACATGTATACCGTCTGTGTCAAAGTCCGCAGCTCCGCAGCAATACGTAAATGTACATTAGCACAGCCTTGGCCAAGCAGATGTAACCCCACACCCTATCCCATTTGTTATCATGCTCAGTATATCCTCAACATGTATTCCGCTGCCAGTAGTGTCCACTATACTGCATCACAGAGGACAGAAGACTCAATATAATGTTTGAAACCAGAACTGTCTCCGCTGACTCATTTCACAAGTACGAATGAGAGAGGATGAGAGTATGTGAAGTACACGGCAGTCGTGACATGACCATGTAGTCCACTGGTATTGGATGTCAACGCAAATGAGTAGCACTACTGTGGAAGACACACATGTGTCGTGTGAAGTCGTATGGACGCAGTGCTCAGGTGGGTGGGTGCGACGGGTAGATGCGCACATGCCAAGTTGGAGCACGCCGTGTTGGGAGGGCTCATGAACAGTACACCACCGCTTCCCTGGGCATTGTGAGAGGGACACCTGTCAGGGGGAGTGAACACGTGTGTGCACAGCAGCCGGGCACACGTACAAAGCGGTACCAGGCGCACCTCAGCCCACCCTCTGTGGACAAGCTGGATCCTGTTGTGCGCCCGCCATGCCCCTTGACAAGGCACACACAGCCCCAGTCGACCAGGTGTAACCCCAACATAGTCAATCCGCACAGGCGATACAGGGCACGGGATGGCAGTGGAGCATGGTGTGTGAGAGGTCTCCTCGCGCTCCTCCTGGTCATATCACGCAGGCAATAGAACCTCAACGTCTAGCATGGCACAAGTCAAATGGAAGTGTAGGGGGACGCACCTCAGCACGAGCAGCACTGACGTCACGGGAGGTGGCTCGCACCATCCCATCCATTGCCCATCATACCAACCACGCCACATGCCATTGCGACTAAGTGCAAGCGCGTGCGCCACCACCCCGAGCCCTCCCCAGAGAGGCCAAAGAGTGAATGTGTGGGCCATCAGCCACAGACGGACGCGGCCTGGCCGCAAGGGCAGCCACAGCCACTGGGTGTCGCAGGTGGCGGATCCGGAAGGCGAAGACTGTGATGCATAGTCCATGCAGGCCGGGTCTCCATTTGGGGCACCACGCAGGTGGAGCGGCGTCCCGCCACACATCATACCCTGAGACAGCCCACTGCGTGCAACTGGACCCACACATACACTCCTTGCCCTCTCTGGTGCGAGCTTGGGGCTGCCTGTGCAAGCGCTAGCCTCGCAGGTGAGCATGCATATTGGGGGGCGAGGGGAGGACATGAGGGCTGGGGCGATGATGACTGTATCACTGTCAGTTAGTACAAGGGATGACCCAGATGTGGAAAGGAAGAGACGTGTCCCGTGTGTACTGCAACTAGTCGCCAATCCAACTACCCCCCATGTCCAGAATGTAAGCCCGCACCTAGGCCCGCCCATCCGCCACATCGAACATACCACCAGCACGACAACCTTCCCATTCGAAACACTGACTGGGGGTGGCGACCAGTGAACAATCATGTGTAGCCTACCCACGCGTACATGTGGGCCCTCCATGATCCATGTCACCTGCGGCAAAGACATGACATGCGCAATGAGGGAAGTGAGGAGAGCGGCCCGCCCCATGCGCAGAAGGTGCATCAGCTCCACAGACCCAGCAGCGAGTCCAGCAGGGGTCACATGTGCAGGGGCAGCTGTGCCTGGTGTGAAGGCACATGCATATAGACAGCACATCGACCAATGTGTAGTCTGCCCACATCCACAGTCCATCATCATGCGGACATAGGAATTGAACACAGGGCAACACATATTAGTTGGTGCACCCACCGTGACCAACAATGCGCAATCATCGACGTACCCGCCCTGTGCATGGCCCCCCACCCAACGGAGGCACATCCAGTGCCACCATCCCACACACACAAGCCTTCCACGGAACATGCTGTGTCCAATGGTCAGTACAGAGTCAGCGCCCATCTGGTGGATCCTGAACAGGAGACACATGCACACACATGCCAGCTCCCACTATGTACGTCTGCCACCTTGCACGTGCAATGCAACCTCTCACCTGTGACGTGTGACTGCAAGCACACAGCCGTCTTGGCATGGGGCTGTCAATGTGGACACCAGTCAATGTTTCGGGAGCTGTGATCCGTACAGTGCTGTACATAGGGTGCAGTGCTGACACCTACTACTGTCTCATATCCCCTCGTGCCACAGGTCCCACTTGTATTGGCCGCTCAGCCCGTGCCTACATCGTCGTCGTCGTGTGCCATACTCATCCAGCCTCGGAAGCAGTTCCATGCTCAGCAGACACTCATGTTGCCGTGGCGTTGCCGCTTGACGGATATGCAGTCAGTCCCCATCAGCACGCCCCGCAAGTCATTGGGGCCTAGATCCCCATGTGCATGCACATGGCAGTGGTATGTCTCACTTACCATTGCCATTGTTGGGAGACCTGTGGAAGTGTATTGTGGCCGTGCCGTCCCAGCTTGACAGCTGGGCTGTGGCTCATGTGCTTGCTCAGTCATGTCAGTGATGTGTATGCGAAATTGCTATGTGCCGTGTTGCTTTGACATGTGTCCTCTGCCATTTAACCCAGGCGGAGACCGAACATTGACCGCCCATACCAATTGCTGGCGGACATGGACGATACAGAGGTAATCAGGAAGTTTCGGCTGGACAGGCCAACTCTGCATCGACTGTGTGCCATGTTAGAGCCCCATCTCCGTCCCCGCAGGGTGTATCCGACTGCTGTCACCCCCACGGCTAAGGTGATGGCCGCCATGCATTTCTTCGCCACTGGGTCATTCCAGCACACAGTGGGCAGTGGAGGAGGGATGTCCCAGCCCATGTTCAGCAAGGTGCTGAGGGATGTACTGGCAGCCATGATGCTGTACCGGAACAGGTACATCAGATTCCCCAGGGCTCGTGAATTGGCGGCAGTGAAGGGTGCATTCTATGCCCTTGGCAGAATCCCACACGTCGTGGGAGCCATTGACTGCACTCATGTTGGCCTTGTTCCACCACAGGCCACTGAGCACCTGTACCGCAACAGGAAGCACACGCACTCCCTGAATGTGCAAGTGGTGTGCCTTGCGGACATGGTGATCACCCACGTGTGTGCCAAGTTTCCAGGCTCGGCCCATGACGCACACATAATGCGCAACAGCATCTTGCCACGACTGATGGCCAATCTGCAACAGGATCGTGCCTGTATTGTCGGTGAGTATGTGGAGTGGTGTAGCGTGCTGGTTGTGCGATGCTGTCCCCTGTCCAGTTGGAATTGCAACGGTTCTCTGTGTCCCTCACACCCAGGTGACTCTGCGTATCCGAATGGGGCATGGCTGCTCAGTCCATTGAGGAATCCTCGCACCCCAGCAGACGATCGATACAATGAGGCACATGGGAGGACCAGACGTGTGGTCGAGCGTACCTTTGGCCTCCTCAAGTCCAGGTTCAGGTGCCTGGACCGCACCGAGGGTGCACTGGCGTACTCCCCACAGAAGGTGTGCCAGATAGTGGTGGCGTGCTGCATGCTGCACAATCTGGCCATTCGGAAGCAGATCCCCCTCATTGTGGAGGACGGAGATCAACCAGGGCCCCAGCCCGCAGACCAGGACAGCTCGAGTGAGGTGGACAGCGGAGAGGAGGAAGCTGGGAATGTGCGGCAGCAGCTCATCGCCCGCTACTTCACTTGACGGTGAGTGTCCATGTACGACGGATGATGTGTCTGTATCTGTGCAGGTGTGTGTGTGCTGTGTCAGGGTGGCCGTATGTTCACTGCGTGCAGTGTGTCAACGCTCCATGGCCAGGGTAGTATGCCACTGTTGGTGACTGTGGCATTGTGCCCTATTGCTCTGTGCGATGTGTGTACATTGCTTGTAGTTGTTGACATGTACTGTGTGATGGGTGTGTGACACACTCATTGAATGTGCTCCTGTTCTGTCTCCCACCCCTAGGTCCCTACAGGCCTCTCCGGATTCCATTGCCATGCCACGCATCAGGTGCCTTTCCGCCCAAGGTGGCCGTTGTATTCCGTACAAATAAAACACAGGGCACAAACAGCAGTTAGTGAAAAAGGTGCATTTATTACAAACTGTGACATGTGATTGTGTGTAAGGTGATGACAAAAGTGGTGCGTGCAGTGACAATGAGCTGTCGGTCATGGCTGCGTGATGATCAGGGTGTACCCACTGGTTCTATGTCCATAGTCCAACACACACATGCCATCCAGATGGCTGTGTGGAGTGGGATCGTAGAGCAAGTCAATGCAGTGGCTGGTCAAGGAAGGCTGGCGGAAGGCTGGCTGGCTGCCTCACTTGCGACTGGAGCGTGCGAAGTCCTCCCGGGAGATCTGTTTCCTCTTCGGACGGCCCCTTCCACGTTTGGGAGGGGGTGTGTGGTGGCGACCTGCTGGTGGTGGGTGAGGTGTGCTCACTGGCTGTGGACGCAGGGGAAGTGGACACTGCTGCCCGAGCCTGCGCCCTAGCAGGTGGTGGCGGAGGTGGTGTTGCTGGCCTTGCCTGTGACCACACCGCCACCACCAGCTGGCCCATGAGGTCCACGAGTTGGTCCATACGGGACACGAATTGGCCCATATGGGCGTCCATGGACCTCAGCACCCCCAGCACCTCCCGCGTGTCAGTAGCAGACCTGGCCCATTGTCCTTGGGCCTCTTCATAGGCCCCAAGGACTCTGGCCATTTGAGGCAGGGCATGGCTCCCAGGGGAGGCTGGCGTTTCCCTGACCCTGCTCCTCCTACCAGTCCTGCTGCCACCGGCCTGCCCACTAGCCACATTGCACACCACGGTCCTCGCTGTGGCTCCCAGGGTGGATCCAGTCGGCCGGGCCACCACCTGCGCTGGGGCTGGTGCCAGCGAAGACGTGGTGGTGGTGGAGGCGGTGGTGGTCGGTGCGGCGATGGTGGCGGTTGCGGCAGTGGTAGTGGCCGCAATGACCGTGGGTGTGGCCGCAACGACAGTGGCAGCAGGGGACTGGGACTGTTCAGCATCCCTGGATGATGGGTTGGTGGGTAGGAGGGGTCCTGGGGAGCGGCTGGGCCCTGCCACGCCAGATGGGCCAGCTTGGTGGTCCGTGTCCGAAGAGGAGGACAGATCCTCCAGATCCGTGTGTCCTCGTTGGGGGCTTGTAGGCTGGCTGTGCTGGCTGCTGTCTCCATCCCCAGCATCCAGCAGTTCGTCACCTGTGGAGAGAATGAGATTTGTTATTGTGTTGCACCTGGCGAAGTATGTATTAGTCGTCTGACATTGGCAGTTCGTGCAATCTCGTACATGGGTTTCCCGGAGGCGAGTGTGTGGCTGTGGCATCTGTAGTTGTGTGTGCTAGGCAATGGGACTGTGTGCTGTGCACATGTGGCATGGGACGGATTGGCCATGCCGATGGGTGTGTTGCTGTGCCCCTACTCATTGTGACTCTGGTGTATGCGGGCTCCTGGCCCATCCTGGGTCTGGTTTGTACTTTGCTTTAGGAGTTCATATGGAACGCTTAGGAACGCATATGGCAACATGGGGGCCATGCCCCAGATTCGCATTTGGGAGGGGATATGCTTTTGGGGTTCAAATGGAACGCTTAGGAACGCATATGGCAACATGGGGGCCATGCCCCAGATTCGCATTTGGGAGGGGATATGCTTTTGGGGTTCAAATGGAACGCTTAGGAACGCATATGGCAACATGGGGGCCATGCCCCAGATTCGCATTTGGGAGGGGATATGCTTTTGGGGTTCAAATGGAACGCTTAGGAACGCATATGGCAACATGGGGGCCATGCCCCAGATTCGCATTTGGGAGGGGATATGCTTTTGGGGTTCAAATGGAACGCTTAGGAACGCATATGGCAACATGGGGGCCATGCCCCAGATTCGCATTTGGGAGGGGATATGCTTTTGGGGTTCAAATGGAACGCTTAGGAACGCATATGGCAACATGGGGGCCATGCCCCAGATTCGCATTTGGGAGGGGATATGCTTTTGGGGTACATGCTGTGAGCCATGGGTGCCGAACGTGACATGTGTTGTGGCTGCATGACAGTGCATGGTCTGAGGTGTGTGCATGCCTGACATGCCCTGCATATTTGCTGTCTGTTGTGGTTACTTGACATGGCATTGGACGCATCGTTATGGGTGAGTGATAGTTGTGTGCCAGCCAACGTATTGCAGTTGTCCCATCTCCTTGGTGTGCGTGCTGCCCTGTGCCATGTGCATCACTGCAGTGCTCGGGGGGTGGCCCATGTTGTGTGTTGTTGCTCACAGTGTGTCGTGCGCTTAATTGACTTCTGGCACATGGTTGGTCATGGGCATGTGTCTTAGCGTGACTGCTGTATGTGTGGCAGCTGTGCGGATGACATGCCTTTCATGAGACTGGGGCTGACGGATGGGATGGATGGTATGTTGTATGTGCATGGTGTGTCTGTGAGTTTGATGGGTTCAGTGGTGTTCGTGTGCATTTCTGTTGTTCCGCTCTGTTGCGTCTAGTGTTGTTTGTCTTACATAGGCGTAGTTGTGGGGTGTGTGGTTGACAGGCAGTAGGGGCTACATGGACAGGACTTCAATGGTGTTTCGGTTGTGTGTGATGAGTTGCACAGTGGCTGCCGTGTGGGACTATATTCAGTGTGGCTTGTGCATGCAGACGTGGCTCCTTGGGTGTTGCTATGTCTGTGATGGGTCATGTGGGGTGTGAGTCTGTTGTTCATGTCCGTGTGCACATTGTTCACTTGTTCATGACGGTGGGCGGTGCTGCGTGTTCGTCTGCTACGTGACATGTCCCATGTGTTGGTGGTGTTATGGTCCTCATGCCTCCAGTAATCCAGCCCTGTCCAGTTTCCCACCTGCAAGTTGTTCGTGTGTGCACTGTACTGGATGCCACATGGCTCTAAGCGGGGGGTGCTCCATGTTGCAGGTCTGTGGGGGTGGGGGGGTGTAGTGGGTCGTGGGGGTGGCTGTACACCCACTGACACCGATTGCTGTGGACCGTGATGTCTGCCTTTTGGCTGTCGTTGTGCACTGCGGTGGCTGACACGTGGCTGTGGGGTGTGGGGGATGCTCCTCCTTGCTGTGCTGTGGGACTGGGGCCTGGTGTGTGTTGTACTTGGGCTGTCCACCCTCCCACCCACTGCACTTTGTGTTCCTGCCACTTACCTGTTACTTGTCGGTTAGTGCAGCTGTGGCGGACACATGGGTGTGGTGGGTGCTCGTTGTGGCGCTTCTGGCATATTTGGGGACCTGTTGGTGGTTACGTGGCTGGCTTAGTGTACACATGTCCCCACGCATCTTACAGTTGTTCAGTTTGGGCTGTGTGTGGTAGTGTCTGTTGCATGTGTGTGTGATGTGTTGTGTATTGTGTGCTGGACATGGGGGTGTTTGTCCCTGGGAGCTGTGGCATGGTAGTTGCGCATGTGAGTACATAGCAGTGTGCTGGTATACATTAGTTTGTACTTACCAGCCTCCACTCCCCCTGCTAATCCGGCGAGGATCTCCGGATGGATTACGACTCGCACCTTCTCCTCCCACGCTTTGAAGGTCTTAAAGAGCGCGGGATTCCCTCCGCCAGTGACGGCAGCCAGCTCTCTGTTTTTGCCCTCCTTCTTCTTGACCAGGCTTTTTACGTCATTCCAACGTTTGTTTATCTCGACTCTGTTCCTGGGCAGGGTCCCGACTGCATTGACCTGGTCTACGATCCGGTTCCACATTCTGTTTCTGGTGGCTAGTGGTGTGTGCTGGACCATGTTCCCATAGATTTGTGGGTACACCTTGATGATCTCGTCGACCATGACCGTCAGCTCCATGGGCGTGAACTTGGGCATCCTTTGTGGTGCCATGGTGTTTGTGGTGCTGGTGCGGTGTGTGTTGTGTAATGTGCAGGGGTTTGTGGTGCCGGGGGTGTGGTGGTGGTGGTGGTGGTGGTGGTGGTGGTGTTTGGTGGTGGTGGTGGTGGTAGTGATGTGTGCGTTTCTGTGGTGTGCTGCTGTCCTTGCTGTGTCACTGTGTCCTCTCCTCTCCTCTCTGGTTTGCAATGTAGCAAGGGGTTGTGGTCTGTGGGAGTGCTGCTTTTGTACTCACCTATGTGGGTGTGTCCTCATGGTCTGTTGTTTTCAGGTGTGTTGTGTCTGGGGTTCTGGCCTTTGTATTTTTTGTTTGTCCGGGGGGTGTTTTCGGGATGTGTACTGTGCTTGTGTATTTGTGTGTGCCTTGCTGTGTGGACTTGTTGGCCATGTTGTGTGCTATTGGTTTTGTGTGCGGATGGTTTCTGTGCAGGTACGTTGGCGCCATGGCTTCTGCCGTGTCGATTCTCATCGGCGTTGTTTGCGCTGGCGGGCGGTATATTTGTTGTTTTTCCGCGCTCATGGCGGTGCGATCGTAATTTCACGTGCGGTGTGTCGGCCGTGTGGGCGGGCGGTTTTGTGTTGTCGTGCGTGTTTCCGTCCGTGGCGGGCGGTTTGACTCCGACTCGGACGATGGCGGGCGGTATTTTGTGTGATTTTTCCGCCGATGGCGGTTTTCGGTTTGTGTACTCATAATGGCGTGGTCGGTGTTCAGGCGGTGTGTGCGGGCGGATTTTTGCCGCTTCCATGCCTGGCGGATTCTTTTACGCCGGGTATCGTAATGGGCCCCTTAATATTTATTATTTTATTTTATATATATATATATATAATTTGATATTTTGTACAACTATATTTTTTACATCGATATTTATTTTTATATTTTTGTACTTACCTGTTTGAGTATAGGGAGTTGATATTTTTGCAATCTATATTTTTACATCGATATTTTTACTTCTATATTTTTAACTTCGATATTTTGTCAGTGAACCATTACTATAACCCTATATAGGATCTGCAGCGTTTAGACAACATAGACTGTGGGATTGGTGTCCAGACTGATTCCAGACACCCCCAACGGGTATGTTTGCCTGTATACCAGCTAGCTCACAGTGCCACTAGAAACCCCTCTTACCAAGGAGAGAATAGTTCTTGGTAACTATCGAACATGACAACGCTGTCCCATCAGGGATCTTGGAAACAGTGCAGTACTTTTCGCTCAGTCACTCGTGCTCACTTTGTCTCAGAGAGATACACAGAATAAACGGTTGGGACGTTTTCAATAAGCATTTATTGACCCAGCGTCATTCTAGTGTAAAATAGGTGTGCTGAAACAACCATAAGACAGAAACAGATATAAATGATTGTAAGCACCAACAAAGTAAAAGGATGGTAGATTCCTACCATAGTTCTAAAACAATGAATACAGGCAGGTATATAAAATACATGACAGTAATAATGCGTACTCCTATGATGCGACACTAACTAGATGTACCTAAGTGTACCTAGCATGTATGTAGGTGTAGAACCAAGAATCCCTCTAGGATAAAGTAAACCCCATTACCTGAAGTGAGAGACTGTGGGACCCTGTCTTGGTCTCGAGATGGACACCTAGCGAGGGATGTCAGACCACTGCGAGATGGAGTGTCTGCATGCAGAAGCCTCAGCGTCTTGCGTCAAAACCATTATCTGAAGTGAGAGACTGTGGGACCCATACATAATGACATGACCATTCAATCCAGTCAAGGTCTGCCCCCCGTTCACGCCCACTTTAAATGCGGCAGTTGAATGGCATGTGCTTCAACCGAAAATAAAAAGTTTTTGAATATGGCAATGTAAAACACAAACTTAATTTCTTTTCCAACTGTAATTCAAGTAACGTCATTTACTGCATTAGATGTCCATGTAACTTGTTATATATAGGCCAAACTACGCCGAAAATTAAAGCAAGGAAATCCCAACACAAGAGCAGAATCCGCTGCAAAGTCATCACAGCACCTCTGTTGGAACACTTCATGGAAAAAGCACACTCTGAAAACAAATTTACGTGGCAGGTAATTGACATCCTACGCCCACAACACAGAGGTGGTGATCATCAACGGACTTTAAACAGACTTGAGTGCAAATGGATTTTTAATTACCGCTCAATCGAACATGGCTTAAACACGCTGGAAGAGTGGAATGCAGTCCTTTAATTCTTCTTTTCAGCATATGTACTCACTGTAACCTTAATAGAGCTCCCAACTTGCTCTATTTCATTATACCATGCCCCAGTGATTGTTTGTCTTGTATGATTAATCACTCGTCATTTGTTAGCCCTCTAGTTTAAAATACCTTAAATGCATTATAATGCCTTGTTTTTCTCTTAATTCTGTCTCTTTACTACCTTTCCAATGAGCACGACAGGCACTGGCCCCTAACTCAGGTATTTTTGAGACCAAAACAGTACCACCTCCGTTTTTGTTCAAACACGCATGTGCGGCCTTGCACGGTCTAGTTGTTACTGCAACTTTTTTCAGCCGGCTGTTTAACTTCCGGTCTCCACCATTCCCACTAGAGTATTCATTCTCTAACACCACGAGATGGAGCGGCTGCCCATCTCTATTCATGAACCGGCACGAATGCGGTTTAACTCAAGTAAGTGCCTCTCACTTCATGCCCTGGCTCACTTTGGCCACCGTGCCTCCAACCTTGACTCTAACTCTCTCCTCCCTTAGTTTCAATTTGCCCACGACAACTTGGCGGTGTGGACCTACGCGGTACAAATGCTGAGTCCGCCACCGCGGTGGTGTATGCTCGTATCCTTGAGCACCCGCTCTCCCTAAATTGCCTGAGTAACTTGGCTGCTGGAGACCCCTGAACTTTTATTACTGATTCCCGAGTAAGTGCTGAGTACGATTTATTGTTTAACTTCACTCAGGTACGGTTTTCACCCACCTAAATCACCTGAATTTTTCTTTAGGACGGTACTCTCGGGCACCCACATAATTTATTGACTACTCCTGCTTCAATCCATAAACTCACCGGCCTTCTTCCGGTTGTCGAGTAAGTAAACTGCCTTGTACGGTTGTGTTCGCTCCACCAGCACCTTACATCGTCTCCCTGAATTAAGTTCACCTTGGAAATATAGCCTCATACTCTTTAGGCACCAAGCACCGCTCTACGTTTTCGCTTTCTTGCCTTATCATTCTTGCATGTACTCGCATTTTCCTATCATGATCGAGTAACTGACTAAGTTCAACTTTGTTCATTCATGTAATTCACCTGATCAAGTATTTGACTGAGGACAATGTTGTTCATTAATGTAATTCACTTCGCCTGGAACTCTTCACATTGTTTTTAGATAACTTTGAATTTGGTTTATCTTACATGATCATTTAGGGACTTTTTAATCAATGTTTCTTACATTATTCTTACTTTATAGATTCCCTATGCTCACAAATCTCATCCTGATGAAGATCTCAAATCACTGAGATCGAAACACCGTCGACCTTGTGTACAACAAAAAACTCCTTTATTGTTAAAAATTATCACTAGGAGTTTTTGCTTGTGTTGTCAATGCGATGTATATATTTTTAAATGTCACTTTCACTCGTCACATTACGCACTTTTTCACTTTTTTGTGAGCATGTGAACTATACTTCAAAAGTCTTTGATATAATATTTATAAATGATTTATTATGTCAATGCCCTACCTGTGTCCCTTCGCACAATTGTAAACTGTCTACTGCTGCTCCCTTTGGCATTTATTCAATAATATGCCCCATGCCATAGGCTAAGTGATTAACACTCTCTTAAATCAATAGCTTCCTTTCTCTAGGACCAGTTGGCCTCATATGAACCATTGTTACCTCCAAACACTATTGGTCTCGAGATGGACACCCCGCGAGGATGTCAGACCACGGCGAGCTGGAGTGTCTGCATGCAGAAGCCTCAGCGTCTTGCGTCAGACTGTCAGCATGGAAGTGTTATGTTTCATATAGGTACCCTAATATGTTATGTTATGTTATGGGGTATTTGTAAAGCGCACTGCGCTACTCAGGGAGTGTCCCGGCGCTGTCTTGACCCACTGACAGAGCATATGAGAGACCTAACAGCAAACAACTCTTCTACTGTTTGAAGAGCCAGGTTTTAAGATTCGTCTAAAGTTAAGGAGATCCTGTTCTTGTCTAAGGGAGGTGGCAGACTGTTCCATAGTTTTGCGGCTGCGACCTGGAAGGAACGTCCTCCTTTACGTGGGCGACAGAACTTTGGCACAATTGTTAGTTGCTGGAGTCGATGACCGCAAGGTTCTGGACCGGTTTATAGGGCTGAATTTTATTCCTGATGTAAGGGGCCCCGATGTTATTAAGGGCCTTAAAAGTCAACACCAGGGCTTTAAAACTGACCCTTTTTCACTGAAAGCCAGTGTAGGGACTTTTGGTGAGGGTCATCGTGTGACCTGGGTCCGACCATCGCACGGCCCTTGCCGCCGCATTTTGAACTACCTGGAAGGCGGCTCAATAAGTAGTCCGGAAGGCCCAGATACAGCACATTTACGTAGTCCAGCCTTAGCGTAATCAATGCTTGGACAACAGTTTTCCTATGTGAAATAGGGAGCAGGGGGAGGAAATTCCTCATCGTTTTAATAGCCCAAAGCAGGTGCCAGCCACCGATTGGACCTGGGACTTCATGGACATGTCAGAATCAAGTTTCACCCCTAGGTTTTTACGGAGGAAACTGGGCTTACTGGGGGGATAAATCTGTGGTGGCCACCATTGGTGCCATTCAGTCGCCTGGAGTATGTCCAAAAAAAATGATTTCAGACTTGTCGGAATTGCATAGTAATTGATTTTGCCTTAACCAGGCAAATACCTTGGTCAAGCAAGCATTGACATCATTACCTTTGAGCGCCTCATCCTTCTCACAGGTAAACAACAACTGAGTGTCGTCATCGTATGATATAATTTTTGCCCATGTTGTTCTGCTAGAGAGCAAGAGGGCCATGAATATATTAAACAGGGTTGGGCTTAAAACAGAACCCTGTGGAACTCCTACATTCAACGGAGGAATGGGGGCTGAGAAAGGAGGGACCAGACTGTTTGCTGGCGGCCTTCCAAAAGGAGGAGAACCACCTAAGCACCGTGCCCCCAATACCACTTTCCTTCAGTCTGTGAAGGAGTAGTTCGTGGGGCACGATTAGTAACTGCCGAGAGGTCTAATAGTATCAGCGCTGCCTTTCCTCCTCTATCAAGAGTGGTCTTGATCGTCTCTGAGACTTCCAGCAGGGCCATCTCCGTACTGAAGTTAGCCTCTAAATCCTGACTGGCTCGGGTGTAGCACCTGACTTGCCTCAATAAAATCAGTGAGGGTGACATTCACGTATTTCTCCAATACCTTGGAGAAGAAGGGTAAGAGCGATATCAGTCTATAATTGCTAGCTACAAAGGGATCAGCTGAGGGTTTTTTTAAAAGCAGGAGAATTTTTCCGTGCTTCCAATTATCCATCACTCCCTCGGAGAGGATAGATTCAAAATCCGGTTGACAGCTGGATTCATTACCTCAGCAATAGATGCCAGGGTTTTTGCTGGGCAAGAGTCAGAGGGAGATCCGGTTTCAGAGCCTTCATAATTTTAAGTGGAGAGTGGCCATAGGCATAGGTGGAAACTCCAAGAGGGTATTCTCCGAAATAGGACACGCAGGGAAGGGCATATCAATATTACTCTCCTGTCCGGGGTAGACCACTGAGCGAATCCTGAATAGTTTTGATTTTTTTTATAAAAATATTGCGCAATATGATTCGTCCATTCAGGTAGGGGTGAAAGGGCTTTTTGTTGCATTAGGGGAAGAGAAGTCCTTGACAATCTTGAACAATTCTTTAGAGCAATTCTCAGCTTGTTCAATTTTTGCAGCCAAAAGTTTTTCTTTTCCTCTCGGACTTTCGCATAGTGGGCTTTCAGCGCCACTTTATAGGTGAATTTGTGCATGGGATCAAAGTTTCTCCTCCATAGACGTTCTAGGCCTTTACAGCATGCTTTGCTTTTCCTTAAGATTCGGTAAACCAAGGTGCGAGGTTCTGCCGTGTTTGGCGACTTCGTGTTTTTAACGTGGCTAGTTGCATAGTCCACTCCTGGAGCCAGCCTTCCAGTGAAAGCGTATCATGCCTCTAAGTTGCCATTGACTGGTATGGGATGTTGGCTAAGAATGGCCGCTAAAGCCTCCGGTGTTATCTGATCAAAAGGTCTAAAGCTTCGTCCGCTCACAGTAGGACTGAGACTCTGCCGGAAACTTGTCTAACCTAAAGGTTAGCAAAAAGTGGTCTGACCAAATGATTGGGAGGGACAACTGGTTCTAACCTAGGGGGCCGATTCCGATTCAGGCCGGAAATCTCCCGACCGAGCCGGACCCGGAGAGATTTCCGACCGGAACAAATACGATGCGCACGTATGCTATCGGATCTCGATTCGGTCGGACTCCGTCGAAGTCAATGGGAGCCAGTCGTACGACGCGTACACTGGCTCCCATTGACTCAATGGGCACGACGCGAACAAGGGCGCCCCCTACAGCGTGTTCGTGTCGATGCGGAGTGCCCACCCGTACATGCCGTGTAGGGGGACCCATGGGTCCCCTGTGTGCGACTGCGCACCTACGCTTCAGGGGGATCCGACACGGGACCCCAAAGTGCGGCTCGCGCCAGCTCCTTGGAGCCGGACTGCGCGAGTCGGTCGGAGCGGTCGAGGTGCGCATCGTACTTACCCGGCCGGGAACGTCTCCATTGCGCGTGCGCGCGTCGTCCTCGTCGCGAGTGCGGCCGGAGCCGGTCGGGTCCATGCGAACGAGTCCGGTCGGAGATTCCGCGAGCGCACACATCGTACTCCCGCTCGCCCGGACGCACGTACGACTCGGTCGGGAAATAGGGCTCGAATCGGATCCGGTTAAGCGAATCCGATTCGGTGCCTCTGGCAGATCGGAATCGGCCCCCTAGTCGTTGAAAACATTTGGTCTAAGATATGACCCTTTCCATGCGTTGAAGCGAAACATAGGGAGTCAGATTAAGGATACTCAGGGATTCGCATAGTTTGAGAGACTCTGGGTTGGTCGTTTGGTCAGGTGTATGTTGAAATCCCCAAGAATCAAGCACTGACTATACTTGGACACAATGGGCGATATAACATGGCCATGGGATTCCAAGAACCTTCCTGCTGGCCCTGGTGGGCGGTATATTACCGCACCAGCAATAGACTGGTGAGCAGAAACCGTCAGATGGAAGCCAAGTCCCTCCGCCCCTCTAACTCTGCCATGGGTAATAATAGGCAGGAGAGTGGGTTCTTATATATAATTGCCACCCCCGCCCCTGCCGCCGGGTCTGTCCTTCCTAAGTATCTTATACTCTGGTGGGAGGGCGGTGGCGATGGTCGGGTTGGAGCCCTCGTTAAGCAATGTCGCCGTAGCGAACATAACATCAGGCTGTGTCTCTGTAAGGAGGTCAAAGAGCTGGAGCTCATGCTTTTTAATGGATCTAGTGTTTAATAGGACCGGCTTTAGCTTATCCCCGTCCCCCGCAGTCCCAGGAAGCGGAGTACATACAGCGGGTTCTTTCCTACTTAAGTTACCACCTAACCTTTCACCTACATCACCTACCCTACATTACACACTAACGAGCCCTTTTAGGATTGAACGCCTTTTATGGACTGAACCTTTTACCTAGTTCTAGGCCTGGGTGCAGAAGGAGGTTTTCCCGAACAATAGTGTTCTATGACTTCATCTTTAGACTGACACTGCATGAATAAAATATTCATGAGGCTACTTGGAATCCAGGCAGGGCTATACACCACCTTCCTAATATCTGCGCACGAGGTTCATCCCATCGTCATCCTCATACCTAACAATGGCTAACACAAGAACAAGGGACAAAGGGACTCGATATACTTTCTGTATAAATACAGCACCTCTTGCTATCAGTAGTTAGAGGGAGCCGAGACTTCCAGGCCAACACACTAACCAGAGACGCTGAGGCTCCTGCATGCAGACGCTCCAGCTGACAGTGGTCTGAACATCCCTTGGGGGTGTCCAGCTCGAGACCAGGAGAGGCTCCTACATTCTCACTTCAGGAAATGGGGTTCAACCAAATCCTAGAGGGATTCTTGGCTGCACACCTACTCACATACTAGGTACACTTAGGTACATCTAGATAGGCATCGTTAGGAGTACGCACTCTCTTTTATCAATGGCATTTTATATTCATGTATTTATTCATGCTTATTGCAAGATGATAGAACTGTACTATCCTTTTATATTCATAGTACTGCTAATCATATATCTCTGACTGTCTAATGGTTGTTTTAGACTTATATAATTTACACGAGAATAACAACTTTGTTCAATAAATCCTTATTGAAACGCCCAGGCTGTTTATTCTGTGTACCTCAGAGATAAAACTAAATAAGCACGAGTGATTGAGCGAAAAGTAGTACATTGTTTCCTACCGATCTTGAGGGATCAGGGCTGCTCATGCCTCCTGAGGTTAGCCAGAAACTAATCTCTCCCCGATAAGAGTGAGACGTGACTAGTGGCACCGTGAGCTAGCTTATGCAAACAGGCTAACATTTCTCGGTGGGGGTGTGTACAGAATCAGTCCGCCACCAGCCCACAGTTTGATGTCATCCAAGCGCGCATGAGTCACTGCATGGGTACTATAGGAACTACCACGACACGGCGCCACCAACGATGGTTGGGCTCTTATTTAACAGCAGAAACTGAGTAGTTCAGTCGTGCTATTCTCAGAGACCCATACTCGCCAAAACGCCAGGAGAGCCGCCTGGAGTGGGTGGGAACAAAACTCCACCTGCAGCTGAGTAGGCGAGAATCCTATTTATTGGCTGTTGGTTAATCAAGCTTGAAGGACATTTAGTTCCTAAAATTGTGCATAACACCTTATCTTAGTTCCCTTGAACAAAACTATCCTTTTACAAAAATGACTGAGGAAAATAACCCAGTAGTAAATATACACCTCTCAGACGAGGAAGAAGATACAAATGAAATACAAATTGCACAAAAATCAGGCGCACTGTCACCCTGAAACCAATGTGATTCTATGGTCTAACATCTAGGGGTGGCTTAGTAGCTGTCGTGATTGAGGCAAGATACTGAATCAAACAAAACAGAGATATATTATTCGATGGGTTACATTCCGAAAGCAGCAGATGCAAGAAACACAGACATTTCACTTTACCATAAAGAAGGAGATGCACCACGGGAATATGGTCCTTGATGAGGAAGCATTGTCCTATGTGGATGATATTTATCTGACGGACGATGACTCAAAAAGCACTTGACCAGGAGTGAGCACCATATTATAATGGGATTCGCCTCTGAGGGCTACAAATTTAATTTAAAAACTCAAAAATAGCCCACCTCAATGCCGAGGGCTACAAATTTAATTTAAAAAATCAAAAATAGCCCACCTCATGTCCTGTTTTTTGGGATACGAGCTTTCAAGTGAAGGGGAAAAACCTGGCAGCTAACTTTTAGGTAAAGTGTGCGCTGCTCCAGCCTCCCAAAATCATTAAAAAATGTACAATCAATACGGATTCTAAATTTCGGCCAGAACATACATTTTTAAAGATTACGCAGAAAAAAGTAAAACCTTTCTACTGACTTAATAAAACCTGACTTTTCAGTCAAACATTAGACTGCGGAACATTCGTGCCACACATTCATTACAAGAAGACATGATTGCTTCCAAACACTTACAGACACGCCGTAAACATACAGCAGCTTGGCGATCCGATGTAATAAGCGGGTCAATGCGGGTACATTTACTTAACCTTCAATGAAGGAGAAACAGTACCAGTCGCATACAAATCACACCTGTACACAAGCGCAGAAATGCGTTTCACTTCAACAGAAAAATCCTGACAGCAGTTCAGACCGCTGTAGCAAGAGAAAGAGCACTGGCTCAGGGGAAACGCATAATTGTCGTAACCCCAGTACCAGCTTTAGAAGCTGTTACAAGGCCTAGCATTCCAAATGCAAAAGCTTTTCATCCGAGATGGATACAATGGGCTAATTCTCTTACCGCAACAGACGTTAAATACAGATTGGACCCAAGTCTAAAAACACAAGCATTTCTGCAATACGGAACAAGAATATCCTCTACCTAATGAAATCATTGCCTCTCGATCAGTATGAATATATTATTTACACTGACGGATCTGCTCAACCGGCCGTAGGGAGTAAGCAACAATATAGCGCAGCGTGTGCAATCGTTAAAGGTCGCATGCGGGATGGGAAGTTCCATCCAAGTTGCACCCAAACGCAATCTCTAAGAGACTGCCGGCTCAGTTGGCGGAGTTAAGCACTGATACTGGCACTTGTAAATACGGATCACGAATTCCCCACACTAATTGTGTGTGATTCCTTTTACTGTGTGCAGTCATACAATGAGTATCTACATCATTGGGAACTGAACGGGTTTAAGGACGTGAAAGGTGGCACAATTAAGCATAAAATGCTATGGGAACAGGTAGTGGAGTTTAAAAACAACCTACCAAGGGCTCACGTGATACACACACTGAGTCATCAACGTGATGGCATTCACATTGAAGGGAATTCATTGGCTGATGAAGCCGCAAAGGGGGCTGTGCGAACGGCTTCCGTAGCTGCAATCACTCGTTCAAAAGCGAGGATGGACTGTGAGATTATGGTGGCTGTGATTGCCTCAAGCAAGAACAGCGGTGCAGTACCAAAGAAATTTCCACTCAAGTACTCCTACAAGTTAGATGCATACAACATTCCATTTGCTCAGATTCCTGGAGTGGGGGACAGAGTAATACCAAATATGGATCGTAGGCAAGGCTTAATACTAGCAGCACACAAGGGTTTGGGCTCTGCACATACAGGCGTTACAGCGACGATTTCATTGTTGAAACAGCGCTATTGGTGGCCCGGTCTAACAAAGCAAACTAAAGACTATGGGGCCGATTCCGATTCAGGCCGGAAATCTCCCCGACCGAGCCGGACCC
>CAWUFW010028944.1:0-20117 GCA_963921515.1 Calotriton arnoldi | reverse complement strand
CAAGTAACATGACCTCTATTAAATCCGATCCAATAACATCTTTAAAAATTTTATAAAACTCCAGCGGAATCTGATCAGGGCCGACGGCTTTTCCAGAAGGCAAATCTTGCAGGGCACCCATTATTTCATCTTGAGAGAATCCGCTCTCCAGTTCCTCCCTGTCTATGGGATCTACCTTCTGAATAGGAACTTTATCTAAGTATTCAGAAATATCCTCAGATGCCACCGGTAAACCACAAGAGTATAGCTGGTGATAAAAAAGCCTGAAAGTCTCCCGAATCCCCGCTGCATCAGTAACAATCCTCCTCCCGGTATCATAAATTTCAGAAATCTGACCAGCAGACACTTTTTGCCTAGTTCTTACGGCCAAGGTGTGTCCCACCCGCTCATTAAATTCATAACAGTGCTCTTTTTTAGACATGTAGATCTCAGCTGCTCTTTTAGCAAAGTGGTCCCCTGCCGCAGCCTTTTTTATAGCCAACTGTAATAATATTCCATCTAGCACTTCCCCCCTATTTATAGCCGTTACTAAGGCTTCCTCAAGCTTACTTAGATCCTGCCTTACTTCCAATTCCCTTAATCGCTCCTTTTTTTGTCGACGCAAGCTATAGCTTATTGTCTCCCCTCTCACCCCCGCCTTAAAAGCATCCCAGACAATTCCAACCCTAGTGCTCCCCCGGTTAAAATCCCAAAATTCCTTAATCCAGCCCTTCATATATGTAATATAATCAGGGTCATATAATAACCTCCGTTCGAAGGTCCATCCAACATTCTTTTTTTCCATCATCGAAAAGTTGACAGTCAAAACGAATGGGTTGTGATCTGAAATAATACGAGGGTACCTCTCAATCCCAAAATTAGTGATCAATTGCCTGGGCACAAAAAAATAATCCAGACGGGAAACAGCCTTATGTGGAGAAGAAAAAAAGGTACTACCTGCTTCAAAAGGTTTTAGGTACGCCCATGCATCTACTAAACCATTGTTATAAACTAAATTAGATAGGGCAACACCCACCTTCCTTTTTCTCCCTAGGTACTTACTACCTGGGTCGCCCCATACGTACCCCCAGGCCATTAATGTTAAAATCCCCACTAATAATTATAGGAGCAGGCCAGATTGCCAAGCCAGAATCTAAATTTTCTAGCAGCTCTGGATCATCACATGTTGAGCCGTATACCGAACAAAGTGTGAATTTAAAATTATTCAACAGACATTCAATCAGCACCCACCGACCCCATTGATCAGCAGATTTTCTGAGTACCTTCACATCATTCCTCCGGGTGAGGATTGCCACCCCCCAGGTTCGCGAGCCCTGTGTAGTATATACCAATAATTTAAAGCCAAGTTGTTCCAATATACGCGCTCTGCAGCCCTCTATATGTGTCTCTTGAACACACAAGAAATCCGCACATACGGATTTCAGCCAAATTGCTGCCTTATTTCTTTTGGCCTGGTCATTAAGCCCACAAATATTTACTGTCACAATCCGCAAACTCATGTTTTAAGATTCCTGAATTCCCTACAGTTAACCCTACCTAAAATAAATTTCTCATATTTCATATTTTCATGCAAACTTGTCAATCGATTCATGTTAGATAACCAGCTTGAGCCAACTTGAATCCAACTATACTTTTCCTCCCCAAACCTTGTACCTTGAAGTATCTCCTGCTGTGCTGAACGCTTGCCTAACCACACCCCGAGCACCCCCCACAGCCACCCGCCACCCCCACCCCCCCTACCTCCCATACAGGCAATTAGGTCAGGCATGACCTAGGTATGACCGCTGAGACTCCCTCTCCGACAGCACCCACCCCCTCCCCCCAAAGAAACCCCCAAAAAAACCATACCGTGCCTAACCCCAGATAAACAGATCCTTATGTTATTCCAAATATAGTCCCAAGCCCTTTCTACCCAAGTTAAAAAAGGAAGAGAAAAAGGAAGAGAAAAAAAAGGGAAAAAAAACCCCAAAGATATGCCACCACAATGACCATATCAATATCCATAGCCTCCTGTTGCAACAATAACAAATGGGACTTCAATGAACTGGCCTTATCCCGGTTTACCAGTTTACAGTAAGTATCAGTCCTTCCCTATGGCACCCCTTTCTGTTGCCTTATCCGCCAGCTTCCCCCTTGTGCTTCAGTCACTTCCGTAAGAAAGTTTTGAGCCTTTATCTCCGAAAAAAACATCCTAACCCGCCCTCTGTGGATAACTTTAAGCCGTGCAGGGAAAAGCAAAAAGGCTTCACAGCCCGCAACCTGGAAAGGGGTGATCATCTGGCGTAGCCTCCATCTCCGCTCGACCGTCGTGTGGCAAAAATCCGGGCGAGCGAAGAAGGAATGTCCCTCAAAGGTTCTTTTTGAATCGGGTCTGGCTCGATCTATAATTGCCTGCCTTAACAGGAAATTACCAACAAAAATCAGGATAGCCCTAGGTCGCTCCCCTTGATTTTTTAGCTGCATTCTTTTAAACATTGGAAAGCGATGAGCTCGTTGAACTTCTAGCTCCCAGTTCCATTGAGCTAGATCTGGAAAAGCTCCTTTCAGAAGCTTCACTGTAAAAGCCAGGATGTCCTCACCCTCCACTTTTTCCTCCAAGCCAAGGAGGCGGACGTTATTGCGACGCTGGCGGTTCTCGAAGTCTTCAAGTTTCCAGTCTATGTCTCGTGATTGTTTCTCCTGTGCAGCTTTAAAAACCTGCAATTTCTCAACCTCTTCCTCAACCGCAGCTGTTCGGTCTTCTACATGGGTTATTCGATCAGCCATATCAGAGCATAGTTTATTTGTTTTTCTAATCGCCCCCTGAAGCTTCATGGTGGCAAGTTGTGACCTCTTACTCTCTTGCCTAGCCTCCCCCTGCATTTGTTTCAGCGTCGAATAAAGTAACTCCATTGTTGGTATAGGAGGAATACTATCTGGATTATTAGCTCCGCTTGTACCCACTGCTTCGGGGGTATTACTCGAGCAGGCAGTCAATGTAGAAGCAGAGTAATCCCATTCCAGACGCCTACTGGCTGAGTCCGCAGATCTATCTTTTGTCCTAGCTCGTCGTCTAGAAATCGCAGAATGGTTATGATGCCTCTTCTGTGTGGCTGGGGATTCTTCTCCTGAAGCACTATCTTGCGATGTTTCCTGCTCACTAATCTGAGATGTATCCGAATCATCATTTAATGAAAAAAACTTATCTCCTTCAGGGGAGAGCACAGGAGCACTTGCCCAAGTCGAAATAGTTCCTTGATCCCCCTGCTCACAAGGGATACTACTCAGGTTACCGGCATAACACTCAGCAGTTCCCATATCCAGATGAGCTTGTGTGGTTATTATCATATGGCCTGGTAGTAACTGAGGATCCATTGCTGTTACACCGTTGTTTGCATTCACCAACACTGTTTCTGGGCTGTCACCCAAGTCACCAGGATCGACAGTTCCATCCTCACCCTCAACCAAACTGCTGATGTGACTGGGTGCAATGCCAGACACCGACACATAGCTCCCCCCATCCATCTCCAAAACATCAAGTTGGCCATTAGGTTCTTTTCCCTCCGATTGCCTTATACTACTCATATCCAGATCCACCACAGTATTTTCCCCGTTCTGAGGCAGAAATTCGGAGCGGAAACTACATGTCCCAGAATGCATCGGGTCGGCAGTAGGAAAACCCGTCTCCTGAATGCGGGTGTTTACATCCATCGTCTGAAGGGAAACTTCATTTCCAGGACACAGTGTTAGAGCTGAAAGGTCAGCAGATATGCCCGTGGTATTCGCTGAGGATCCCACTGAGGTAGCGCTTACCCCCCCGAATGCTTCTAATACCGAAGGTTGACGCATTGAGCTTTCCCCAGGAGTAGCCAAGCGCAGTCTCGTCCCACCAGCCACACCAGTTTCGAGCACTCTGGACGCCTCACCTTTCTTTTTCGAACCTCCACGCCGTATCTGGCCGAGATTGCCCCCAGAGTCGGACGCCCCTGGTTGCTCTCTCCTCTCTCCCCTTTCCTTGGCGGCGTCTTTCAATTTCACTTTGGTATCCTTAATGCCTCTGGCTTCACTCGCGGCATCTTTACTAATGTCCTTCACGAAATTCTGCCCTTTAAGCACTTTAGTTGTCTTCGGAGCCATATTTCGACACCACCACTGCTTGAAAGGAACAGTGAGCTTGCATAGAATCAGCGAAAACCAAGAAAGCCGCACACCGCTGAAAAAGCCACCCAAAAGACAATGAGGGCTATCCTGATGTTTCAAACAGTATCCAAGTGCAGGTTGGGAGACCGAACCACCGAGTTTCCCTCGGAGCCAGCAAACGATATCAGCGAGGTCTGGGCAGGGCTAGCAAAGAACCCGGTCAGGCATATCGTTTCCATTCAGCCATTCCCACGGGGTCTCGGAGAGGGAGATGAAGGTCAGTGCTGCCTTCCGTGAACTCAGTCAGCGGCCATCTTGCCTCCCTCCCTGCGCCTCATCCCTGGTGGTCCAGACTTTTAAGTACAGTAGTTACAGTTGTTGCAATGGGCAACACATTTTCAAACACAATGCAACATTCAGCTCAATGTGAATTTCTAGTTAAATGCAATTAGTTACTTTATGGATTACTTTTCTAACCACAGGACTGGATCCTAGATTCAGTCCTGGGACATCTCCTGTAAACAGTTGAGTAAAAGCGTTTTGGTTACAGTCGTGATTTTTAAGGAATATTATTGTACTTTAAAAGTTCACACTTAGAAACTTTTTCTCATAGAATCACCAATGTTATCCTATGGAAGGAAATTCACTTAGAAGTTAAAAACTGTTATCGTTACTTTTTCTTACTCAGTGTTGGATCCTGGATCCAGCACTGGTGCATCTCCTGTAAACAGTTGAAAGAATGCGTTTAAGTCATACAGGCGATTTTTAGGAATATTTGTAGTTTGTGAAAATCGACACTTTGAAACTTTTCTGCTGAAAACCAGACAATGGATTCCTATGGAAGAAAATATAAGTTACTGGTAAGTACGGTTAAAATTACTTTTCAGGGTCAGTGCTGGGCTAAAGATGCAGCACTGGGTTCTCTCCTGATAACAGGTGAGTAAATTGGAATTCGTACTTTGGTTGATTTTAGAGGAATATTATAAAGTTCCAAAACTCCACACTTAGAAGAATTTCCAAGTGAAACCAGTCAATGTTAGCCTATGAAGGAAATTCAAGTTACTGGTAAGTACGGTTAAAATTACTTTTCAGGATTAGTACTGGGCTGAAAGATGCAGCACTGAGGTCTCTCCTGATAACAGGTGAGTAAATCGGAATTCGTATTTCGGCTGATTTTAGAGGAATATTTTAAAGTTCCAAAACTCCACACTTAGAAGAATTTCCAAGTGAAACCAGTCAATGATATCCTATGAAAGGAAATTCAAGTTACTGGTAAGTACGGTTAAAATTACTTTTCAGGATTAGTACTGGGCTGAAAGATGCAGCACTGAGGTCTCTCCTTATAACAGGTGAGTAAATCGGAATTCGGATTACGGATGATTTTAGAAGAATATTTGCACAATGGTGAAGGGAGGGCGGGGCCTGAGGTGACATCTGTGCAAACGCGCCCCGTGGCGCGCTTTAAGTTGGGGGATTAAGACCCCTTGAATCATGTGGGTCCCTACGGGCCAACTAGCCCACCAGGAACCTCCAGTATGCGCCAGGGGGCTGTGTTGCAGAGACGTGTAGAGAGGCCACACCCCTTTTTACACCTCTCTGCAACGCAGCTCTGTGGCGCTTTCTGGATGTACCTGTTGGGCTAGTTGGCCCCCAGAGACCCTCAGGATTGAAGGGGATTTAATTCCCCATCTTAAAACGCGCCACGGGGCCTGTTTGCACACATGTCACCTGAAGCCCCGCCCCCTCCCTTCACCACTGTGCAAACGCGCCCCGTGGCGCGTTTTAAGTCGGGGATTAAGTCCCCTTAAATCCTGAGGGTCCCTGGGGTGCAACTAGCCCACCAGCTACCTCCATTAAGCGCCACAGAGCCGCGTTGCAGAGAGGTGTAAAAGGGGCGTGGCCTCTGTACACCTCTATGCAAGGCAGCCCCTGGCGCATACTGGAGGTTCCTGGTGGGCTAGTTGGCCCCCAGGGACCCCCAGTATTGAACGGGAATTACTTCCCCATCTGCAAACGCGCCAGGGCGCGTTTGCAGAGTGGTGAAGGAAGGGGCGGGGCCTGCGGGCCCGATCGTTTAAAAAAATAATAATAATAATTTGTCCCCTGAAGGGGGGGCTCTGTGGCCCCCCTTCCTTTTTCCAGTTTTTATGCCCTGGGGACCCCATCCCCCAGGGCCTTACCCCTTTTTTTTAATTAAATATTTTTAAAAAAAAACGGGAAGGGGGCCGCGTGGCCCCCCTTCCCTGGGCCTGTATTGGCCCCGGGGACCCCATCCCCCGGAGCATGGCCTCGTTTTTTTTTTCTTTGGAGGGGGCTGCGTGGCCCCCTCCTCCAGGCCATTTATGGCCCCGGGGACCCCATCCCCCGGGGCCGGCCTTTCCGTTTTTTGTTTTTTTATTTTTTTATTTTTTGGGGAGGGGGGCCGCGTGGCCCCTCCCGGACCACTACTTGCCCCGGGGACCCCATCCCCCGGGGCTGGCCCTCTCCGTTGGGGACTGTGGGAGGTCTCCAATCCCCCCACAGTCCCGCCGGCTCCCGCGTCCCTTGGGAGCCGGCATTGCTTTTACACATGGGGAGCAGCTAACATGCTGCTCCCCATGTGGAAAAGCAATCGGCTTTGGATATTGGAAGAGAGAGCAGGTTTCCCTGCTCTCTCTTCCAATATCCAAAGCAGTTTGCTATGGCAGGACGGGAGCCGCGAGGCTCCCGTCCTGCCATAGCAAACTACAGTGTCCCGGGGGTAGGCACCCCGGGACACTGCAGGAGCCGGCCCTGGGGGGTGGCGGTCCCCAGGGCCATCAAGGGCTCCAGGAGGGGGCCGCACGGCCCCCTCCCTACATCAGCACAGCCCCGGGGAGGTGGTGGTCCCCAGGGCTTCGGGGGGTCCAAAACGGACCCCCATTTTAGTTTGTTAGTGCCCCGGGGAGGTGGTGGTCCCCGGGGCTGCGGGAGGGCTCAGAGCCCTCCCGCACCATTTTCAAAAGAAAGCCCCGGGGGTGGCGGTCCCCGGGGCTTAGGGGCCCTTTGAGGCCCCCCATACATAAATTTAACCCCCTCACCATGCCCCCGGGACTTGGGCCACCCGGGGGCAAAATGCCTGTCGAGCGCGGGAGACCGCGCTTCTATTTTTCTTCGGCAGGATTCGCGCACCCTGAAAGCATCCTGCGATTTTTAAAAAAATTTTTTTTTTTGCCCAGGGGTCCTTGTGGGACCCCTGAGCCAACTAGGGGTCAGGGTGTTTCTACCCTGCCCCCTTTGTGCGCTTTGCGCACTTGTTTCTGTCCTCGGTTCTACCGAGGGACAAAATGGCTGCCAACATTTCCTGAATCGGAATGTTGACAGCCAGCTAACAGCCAATTAACATGCAGCTCGTGATCGGACGGTGCGCGCAGGGTGCGCTCAGGGTGCGCGAATCCTCCGTGCCCATAGATATCACTATCTTTTTTACTTTTGATTTTCTCAGCAACTACTGAACGGATTTACACCATTTAACAAAAGGGTTCTTTCTGAACCAAGAACTACCTCTTTGCCAAATTTGGTGTAATTCCGTTCAGCAGGTCAGGCTGTAACCGTGTCTAAAGTTTCCTATGGGAAAATTGCATGGGAAAACGCGTTTTGGGACCCCCCTTTTTCTCGGCCCCGCTTGCGAATCCCCCGAGGCTTTCAGGGTAGGAGCGGACCGGAGCGGGCCACAAAGGTTTGAAAATTTTGCGAAGATACGTCAACCGGCAAGAGAGTTATTTCAAATAGAATGTCGCTGATTTCCTATGGATAATAGGTTGTAACTATAACTATCTACTGGCGACCGCCAGTAGATATATATATATATATATATATATATATATATATATATATATATATATATATGTGATCAAGGGCCTACGGGCTCGAAACGCGTCATGGCTGTGCGTGAGCAGACAACAATAAAAATACTTGCAGCACGAAATTGTGGTCCGAGTCTCCTGTCTTCCGTGGTGAATTGGAAAAGCTAAAGGAGTTGCTTGTCATATATATATAGTACACGGCCTCTAAGGGTGACACAATAAGTGCTGCAGCCCCCAAAGGCCTTCCTGGCCACAGTGCCTTGGTACCATTTACAAGGGACTGACCTGTGGCCACTGAGTGCCGATTGGGTTTTGTTTTTAATGCAGTTTAGGGAAAGAACATAAGCCCTGGGTACCTGTTTGGCAGGTCAAAGTACATCAAGCAGTTTGGCAAAAGTGGGGGGCAACCATGCAAAAAATGGGCACTTTCTTACAGGCTATAATTGCCAATTTCTTCCGATTGCATTTAAAAAAAAGGTAACAAATACCAATGTATATACATATATATTTACGGTAGAATGCTTAAATCTCTTTCACAAACCCTTTTTAAAAGGAGAATGATGAAGGGAAAGAAGACACTGTAGCCCTATAGGCTGCCAATATTTGAATGCAAAAATAGCATCTGTGCTTTTAAGAGCCCAGAGACCACCCGTATCCCATCATGCCCAGCAGGTGGCAGTTGCTTTAGTTCTTTTTGACGAGATGTGGCAGTATCAGATAGGTCCAATAATCGCCTCCGTCATCTCACCGGGGAGGAAAGAGGGTTGCTTATGACTGCAATGGAGATTCCCCTAAGAGAGCACTGGGATTACAGGTAATAAAACAAGTTGGCCCTTGATTCACTCAGTCAACAAGAACACCCTATCAATAGTGTAGTTCTCAATTCATATAAAGCACATAGATAAACTTTAAAAAAATTACTCAAAATACCTGAAACACAAACAATGATCCCACTATAACATACAGTGCAAATAGGTCAATTTATTTCTTTAGTACATGTGAATATTATTAAAACACAATTTATATAATAAAACACATATAATAAAAACACAATGCATCAGTTCAACATCTTAAATGGACTTGAATAATCCTCGCACTTATTGGCTCATGAGCCAATAAGTGCAGGCTGATATGTACTAAAGCCCCTCTACCTTGGACTTCATATGCGAATTTTTGGACACAGAACTAGAAATCTGGGGTTCAGTTGAACCGTTTAAGAATATACGGCAGTTGGGAAAGCGGGGATTATTCAAGTCCATTTAAGAGGGTCTATTAATAGACCGTTCTTCGAGTCTGCAAAAGAAGTACAATAATAAGTGCAAACATCAACTCTTTTTCATTCAGGGTATAACAATCAAATATACCACAAAGAAAAGTGAACGTAATGACTGTCTTGATAAAGATGGAATAATCAGATACCCATCTAAACGCGTCGACCGCATTTCTGTACATTATCCCGAGGACAAGTTGGACCTGTAGCTACAAAATAGAAGTATATGTATCCAGAGCTAATCTTGCTAAAATTATTCCTAGGGAATTGTTGAGCTAAAAGACAAAGTATACTGTCTATCATTGTTCTTTCCCTATTTTTAGGGTTCTCTGTGGTAAAAGTGTTATAAGATGTTATGTTATATCCTGACTTGATGAATTGCTATTGTTTAATTATGTTGAACTGATGCAGTGTGTTTTATTACAGGCGTTTTATTATATAAATTGTGTTTTATAATATTCACATGTACTCAAAAAGAAATTGACCTTTTGCACTGTATGTTATAGTGGGATCATTGTTTGAGCGTTTCAGGGATTTTGAGTAAACATTTTTTTTTTTAATTATCTATGTGCTTTATATGAATTAAGAACTACACTATTCATAAGTGTTCTTGTTGATTGAGTGAATCAGGGACAACTTGTTTTTGTACTGATAGTACTCCACTCCCTTGGTTGCTGACAAGGGGTCTCTCTCTGTTTAAACACATTACAGGTAATAAACCATTCCTTCTCTCTCAGGGGATCTCAATTGTTGGTCATAAGCAGTGAATAGATTAGCAAGCCCATTCCCACCAAGAACGGTAGAAAGACAGAGGAACAACCAATTGACCAAATTCAAGCAAATATATTTCTCAGGGAAGCCTGTCCTGCTTGAGTATCAGTTCTAGCATCGGAGTCAAAACAATGTTTGGTAGACGTGTGAACAAATCTCCACGTAGCTGCTTTACAGATTTAAGCTATAGGGACATTTCTCAGTAAAGCTTGGCAGTAGCTGCTTTCCCTCTAGTGGAGTGTGCTTGAGGTCCACCAGACAAAACTTTATTTGGCTTCTGATAGCATAATAGAATGCAAGATACTATCCATGTCGGGATATGAAGTGTTTTGACGCAGCTACACCTGTACGGACCGGCGCACAGTTCACCAAACAATTGGTCCGACTTTTGGATATCTTTTGTCTAGTACAGATAAAACTAACACTTGCCTAATATCTAGAGAATGGAGTCTTTTCAGCAGTGTCGACAGGTGCTGAAAGAAAATATACAAGGAAATGGTCTGATTTACGTGAAAGTCTGAAATGACTTTAGGTAGATATTTTGATTATGTCCTCATAACCACCTTATTGGAATGAAAATCGGTGTATGGTTTGTGAAAACACAATGCCTGAATTTCGCTAACCCCACGTGCTGATGTGATCGCTACGAGGAAGGAAAATGCTACTACCAGTATGCATCTGTTCTTGGCATGTAGTGCTGTAGATCTGTATACTTGTGCATAGATCGCCATCTGGTGTTGGGCTCGGATGTTTGCAGTTTGTTTTTGTCTTGGAAGAGTCTTTGTCGAAGTCACGAGATAGGTGACTCCTCCTCAGGACGATAGGTACGCATGGGCATCGACTCCATCTCCAGATTGTTTTCGCCATGAAGGGTTGTGATGGAGTTAGAAGAAATATAAATAATAATAGTAATAGAAAAAAGAAGCCCATGTATAGTTATCTAAGTAAGATAATACTGGAACAGTTACAGGCAACCGGGGGGGAGGGTGGGCGTATACAGATCTGCAGCTCTACATGCCAAGAACAGATGCATACTGGTAAGTAGCATTTTCCGTTCGAGGCATATGAGCTGTAGATTGTATACCTGGCATAGACTACACAGCAGTTATCTCCTTAGCGGTGGCCACCTGTATCTGTTGCAGTAGTTTGAAAAAGTGTTTTTAATACAGCCTGGCCCAAAGTAGCTTGTTGTTTTGCTTGCACATCTACACAATAGTGCTGTGAAGGTGTGTGGTGTAGACCATGTTGCTGCTTTACAGATTTCATCTATGGGGATGTTTCCTAAGAATGCCATAGAAGCCCCTAGTTTGCGTGTGGAATGCGCTCTAGGAGGAACAGATAAAGTACGCTTTGCCTTTTAGGTAGCATATCTGGATGCATTTAACAATCCACCTGGCAAGTCCTGATTTTGATATGGGGGCTTGCCCTTATGTAGTGGTGAGAAGGCTATGAAAAGTTGTTTGGTTTTCCTGAAAGTTTTGTCCTTTCAATATATGTAAAGGATAGCTCTTTTGACATCTAGTGTATGAAGAGCCCTCTCTGCCACTGAGTCTGGTTGAGGGAAAAAGACTGGAAGCTCGACAGACTGGTTAAGGTGAAAGGGGAGAGATGACTTTTGGTAAGAATTTAGGGTTTGTCCTAAGAATTACCTTGTTGTGATGTATTTGCAGAAGGGTTCTTGTATGGTCAAGGCCTGGGCTCACTAACTCTTCTGAGAGATGCGATTGCTACGAGGAAAGATACTTTCCATGTGAGAAACTGTAGCTCGCTCCCTACGCAAAGAGTTCAAATGGGGGCTCATGAGCCTAGTAAAGACAATGTTTAGATTCCACGCAGGAGCTGGTGGAGTTCTGGGAGGAATTATTCTTTAAGGCCTTCCATAAAAGCCTTGATAGCAGGTACTCTAAACAACGACAAATGTTGTCTATTTTGTAGGTAAGCAGCTATGGCTGCGAGTGTAACCGTATGGATGTGAATGCTAGATTACAGTTTGTAGATGCAAAAGGTAACAAATGATGTTCTGAATTGAAGCATTAAAAGGATCGAGTGCATTGTTATTGCAGTAGATCACAAATCTTTTCCATTTGGCTGCATAGCAGGCTCTAGTGGTAGGACGTCTAGCCTCCTTAATAATATTCATACATTGTGGATGTAGATTAAGGTATCCAAACTCTAAGACTTCAGAGAGCCAGATTGCTAGGTTCAATTGAGCTGGATTTGGGTGTCTTATTTCTCCATGGTTCTGCGTGAGAAGTTCTGGAGAAAGGTACACTTTTGATGTGGGACTAGTGAAAGTTCCAAGCAGGGTTGTGAACCATGGTTGTCGAGCCCATGTTGGAACAACCAGGATCATTGTGAGCGACTGTTGTCTGAGTTTTCGAACCACTAATGGAAGGAGTGGGAGAGGCGGAGAAAAGCGTACGCAAATTTGCCTGACCAGTTCATCCATATCGCATTGCCTTTGGACAATGGGTTGGGTACCTGGAGCGAAGTTTGGGCATTTTGCGTGTAAGTGTGTGGCGAACAGATCCTATGTCTGGGTGGCCCCACTTGTGGAAGAATGGATGAAGGACTTGTGGATGAAGTTCCCATTCGTGAATCTGTTGTGTCCGATGACTGAGTATATCCGCAATTTGATTGTGTAGCCCTGGTAGGTGTTCTGCTAACAGGTATATTTTTCTTGGAATGGCCCATCTCCATATGGTTTGCGCTAGGCGGGAAAGCTGCAGAGAGTGCCCCCCCTGTTTTTGTATGTAGTACATTGCAGTCATATTGTCTGTCCTGACTAGGACTGCTTTGTGTACTAGATGTACCTGGAATGATTTTAACGTGAAGGAAAATTGCCAGTAACTCCAAATGATTGATGTGGAGTAATTTTTGCCGAGGGGTCCATATGCCCTGAATGGTATAATGTAAGAATGCGCTCCCCAGCCGGTGAGCGATGCGTCCGTTGTTCGCACAATATGTGGAACCGGGTCTATGAATTGCCGCCCCTTGGATAGGTTTTGTGTGTTCCACCACTGCAGAGAGGCGATGTGTGCAGCTGTCTACCAACACCAGATCTGTAAGCTGGCCCTGGGCCTGGTTCCACTGATGTGCCAGACATTCCAGTAATGGGCGCATTTGGAGTCTTGTGTAAGGCACTATGAAAATGCAAGAGGCCATCATTCCTATTAGTTGCATGAACACTCGAGCTGGGAGTGAGTGTTGAGGTTGAAATCTTTATGAGAGCCTGTATGCTGTGTATCCTGAGTGGATTGGGATACGCGATGGCTTTTGAAGTATCTAGTGTAGCGCCCAGATACTGTTGTATGTGGGCCGGTTGAGGTGTGACTTGGTGAGATTTATTGTGAATCCTAAGTCGTGCAGGAGCTGAACTGTTTTGTGTGCGTGTTGAACACAGTGGTTGTGTGAGCTGGCTGTTATGAGCCAGTGCGTCTAGATAAGGGAACACATGAATGTGTTGTCTTGCAAGTGTGCTGCTACTACTGCGAGGCACTTTGTGTGAATACCCTGGGTGCTGTAGTTACTCGAATGGGAGGACTTTGAACTGGTAGTGCTGACCATCCAGCACAAACCGTAGATATTTCCTGTGAGCAGGGTGAATGGGGATGTGAAAGTAGGCGTCCTTGAGATCTAGAGTGGAAAGGAAATCGCCCTGTTGGAGCAGTGGGAGGACCTGTTGCAGGGTGACCATATGGAAGTGGTCGGACTGTATGTACAGGTTTAATATTCTGAGGTCTAATATTGGCCTCAGAGTACCGTCCTTTTGGAATGAGAAAGTAAAGGAGTAGACCCCTGAGCCTTTCTGATGTAGAGGGACTGGGTCTATTGCCTGCTTTTGTAAAGGGAGGCAATCTCCTGTTTGAGAAGTGTTAGATGTTCCGTGGACATCGGTCGATGCCTGGGAGGCACGTTTGGTGGAGTAGAAGTGAGCTCCAGGCAGTAACCATACTGGATAATTTGTCTCACCCACCTGTCTGTGTGGTGATGGAAAGCCACACAGGTAGGACCGGTGTGGAATGGTCTGGGGGAGTGTAGGGAAGGATAAGTTACTTACCTGTAATCCTAGTTCTGTTCAGGGTATCCTCATCAAAGTTATAAGCACATGAATATTCCCGCCCATGCTGGACCCCGGAAACATATAAAATATATGAGGAAAACATATATATATATATATATATATATATATATATATCACATAATGCAGCCTTCCATAGCAATGCTGAGCAATGTTGTAAGAAATTCTCCTGTATCTTGTACATATAAATACATTCCAATAAAGCAGGGAGAAAGAGAAACCGCTTTAATATACAGCAGAAATCATAAACTTGCAAGGAAGAATGAAAACATTGTCAGCACATAGGCTGCATTGTAGAAAACCTCAGTGTAGAAAACAGAAAAGCTAACCCACAGAAACACAGCATAAACTGGCACTGTGCCTTTAAGGCAGCCATGACCCCTAGCTTCCCATCATGCCTCAGGGTGACAGTTAGATCAGTTGTTCTTTGCGGAGACACGCAGACCATAGCACAAAGAAAAGACATGTATCTTGTTCACTTGCCCGGGAAGGTGGGTGGGTTGCTTATGACTTTGATGAGGATACCCCTGGAAGAGAACTAGGATTACAGGTAAGTAATTTATCCTTCTCTTCTAAGGCATCCTCATCAATAGTCACAAGCACATGAATAGAATAGTAAGCCCATCCCCTCATCCTGCCGGGCAAGTAACCAGAGTACAATCAAGATACATAGTAACCATAAAGCATATAAAGACTCCAATCAAGCCAACATTGGAACAGATTCCTCAAGGAGGCCTGGCCTACTTGGGTATCCGCTCTGGAGTCAGAATCCAGACAGTAATGCCTGGTAGAACGTATGGACCGATTTCCAAGTTGCAGCCTTGCAAATCTCGGCCATCGGTGTATTGTGTAAGAATGCAACTGTAGCAGCCTTGCCCTAGTAGAATGAGCTTTAGGGAGGTTAACATGCAGGCTTGTTCGCTATTAGGTAGGCCAACTTTATACAAGACACTATCCATCGTGAAATGGATCTTTTAGAAGCTGGAAAGCCTGTTCTAACAGAGCCGTAGTTTACAAACAATTGATCAGCTTTTCTAATGGATTTTGTTCCCTCAAATAGAATTTGAGAACCCTCTTGAGGTCTAACGAATGAAGAGACCTTTCCGCTGGTGTAGCAGGATTGGGGAAGAAGAGAGGAGGAGAGAAATTGACTGATTTACATGGAAATCAGACACTACTTTGGGTAGAGAGAGGAAGGGTGAGTTCGCATAACCACCCTATTGTGATGGAAAACCGTATACGGTTCCTTAGAACAGAGTGCTTGGATTTCACTCACTCTGCGTGCTGATGTAATAGCCACCAGAAAAGCTACTTTCCATGTAAGGTGTTGTAAATGTGGCCTTATGAATGGGTTCGAAGGAGGACCCATCAATTTGGACAATACTAGATTCAACTCCCAAGGCGGAGAAGGAGGTCGGACAGGAGGATAAACCTTCTTCAACCCCTGTAGAAGTCCTTGACCACCCTAAAGTTTGGAAAGAAAGAAGGCTGGTTAGGTGATTTTCTATATGCCGTGATGGCCGCCAAATGCACTTTTATGGACGTATACTTCAAACCAGATTTGGCCAAGTATAGCAGATACGGCAAGATTACCTCTTCTTGCCCGTTAATTGGACTCCACCCATTACGGATACACCACAAGTAAAACCTTTTCCATTTAAGAGTATGAGGTCCTTGTGGATGGTCTCTTTGACTCCCTCAAAATGTCCATGCAGTCTGAGGGAGGTTCAAATGTCCGTACTGCAGGACTTCAGGAGCCATGCTGCCAAGCTGAGCGAGGGAAGGCTGGGGTGTAGAATCTTCCCTCCCATTTTGGTTCAGAAGGTCCGGCCTGCACGGAGTCTCCGATGCAGACGGACCGAGGAGCTACAACAGGTCCAGGATACCGCAATGGCGAGGCCAGTCTGGTGCTATGAAGATCATCGTCATCCTGGATCGGATAAGTTTGGTCACCACTTTCGGAATGAGAGGAGGGGGAAGAGGCGTATGCAAACGTCCTGACCAGTCTATCAAAGAGCATTCCCCTCGTTCCTAGTCGGTAAAACCTCGATGCGAAGGCGTGGCATTTTCTGTTGCGATCGTCTGCAAAAGGTCGATGAAGGGATGACCCCATTGATGAAAAATGTCTGACACCACTTCGTGCGTTGAGCACCCAGTCTTCTTGTTCCTCGAGTGACGACTAAGGCGTCTGCTCGCACGCTTCTGTTCTCCTGGCAGATGTACTGCCGTGATCGATAGGTTCTGGCTGGCAGCCAGTGCCAGATCGCCTGGGATTCCAGAGACAGAGGGCGGAGAGCGTGTTCCACCTTGTTTGTTCAAGTAATACATGGTGGTTGTATTGTCCGTTTGTATTAGGATCGAGCTCGGTTGAATCGACGGCTGAAAAGCCTGAGGGCTAAATGAACCGCCCGTAGTTCTAGCATGTTGATATGATAGGACTGCTCCCTGCTGGTCCCATCTGCCCGGAGTTTGTAGATTTGACCCAGATGCGCTCCCCATCCCTGAAGGGACGCATCCGTGAACAGAGTTTGTTTTGGCAGAGGTTGATGGAATGGGACTCCCACCAGAAGGTTCTTTGGCTGCAGCCACCGAGAGACTGGACGTCTTCGCCGTTGGAGAGAGGAGAATTCGGTCGTTCCACTGACCGAGGATTGGTCCCATTTGTCCTCCAGATCTTGTTGCAACGGTCTCATTCTCAATCCTAGCGTTGGGCATGAGAAAAATGCAAGAGGCCATCGACCCCAGCAGAGAAGCCTACTTGCCTTACTGATGGTTGATGAGCTTGGAGGATGATGTTGCTTTGGTCTCTCATTGATGAAAATCTCTCTCCGAAGGAAACACTTTTCCGAGGTCGGAGTTTAGGGTGGCGCCCAGATAGTGGAGCGATTGAGTTGGTTGAAAACTTGATTTGTCCACGTTGACATGCAGGCCTAAGCGTTGAAGGAGATCCAGGCAGCTGTGAATGTGCTCCTGCACCATGTGGGGAGATGATCCCTTCAACAGCCAGTCGTCCAGGTATGGATACACGAACAGACCTTGGCGATGTAATGCTGCTGCTACTACTGCCATGCATTTCGTGAATACCCTCTGGGCAGATTTTAGGCCGAAGGGTAAGACCTTGAACTAGTAGTGCTCGACGCCACCATGAACCGCAGGAACTTGCGATGCCGTGGTGTGGTTGGAATGTGAAAATACGCATCTTGGAATCCACCGAACACATCCAATCGCCTTTTCTCAGATGTGGAAATATTTGATGGAGCGCCAACATTGAAACTTTTCTTTTGATGAACTTGTTCAGAGAACGTATACTTGTTCGGTTGGTCTTTTTCTGAACAAGGGCACATCTTGAGTAAACTCCCTTTCCTCTCTGGTGCAGGAGGACCTCTTCTATGGCCAGTTTCCTGAGAAGGGTTCGACACTTCCTGACGCAGGAGATCTAGGTGTAGATGATGGGATTTACCAGAGGAATGTCTCTTGAGGACTGCGCAAGCGTAGTGCGTACCCATTGTTTAGTATATTCAGCACCCACTGGTCTTTGGTGATGTTGCGCCACTCTTGAATGTAGTTTGAGATACTTCCTCCCACTGGGTATGTAACGGTGCTAGAGGAAGCAGAAAATCAGTGCTTTCTCTTGAGTTTTGCTGCGGAAGAGGACTACTGTTGGTGTCCTCCTCTTCCTCTCGAGCAACTGACGGCCTTGGAACTGGGACTTGTTCTGTTTGTTTGCGACCTACGATTGTAGGGCCTGTAGCGTCGTTTAAACTCCTTTTTCTTCTCAGGCCCACAACCTTTAACGTGTCCAACTCGGCCTTCATTCTGGCCATTTCCTCATCTGTGTGTGATCCAAACAGTGAGTTGCCAGAAAACGGAAGATTCAGGATGCGCTGCTGCGCTATCCGGTTTCAACGCTGTCAGGCGCAACCAGTAAGATCTTCGTGCACATATACCATGTGCATAAGAGTGAGCCGCCAAAGACGCCCCATCCGCTGCAGTGCTGATTACCTGGTTGGCCACCAGCGCACCTTCCTGGAGAATCTCAGAGAAATCCTGTTGATCCTCCTTTGGGAGTTTGTCTTTGAAACGCTCCAGTGAATCCCATAAGGACCTGTCATGCGGCCCAGCAGAGCCGCAGCGTTAGACACTTGAAGAGAAGACGCTGCAGAGCCGTAAGCCTTCCTACCCAAAGAATCCTGTGCTCTACTTTCTTTATCTGGAGGAGCTGAGGAGGAAGAAGCAGCTGCGTGTGTCTTCTTTGCTGCTGCAATAATGACAGAGTCCGGTGGCGGATCGATTTGAGAAAAAGGGATCTGATGCAGCAGGTTTATATTTTTCAGGATCCGAGCCGGGCTGCTTTAGCCGATGATGGAGTGAGGAAGATGTCCATTACCGGCTCAATGATACCAGGGACCAAGGAAGCAATGGTCTAGTCACAGACCTTTGATGGAGGTCTCGAAATAATGGACGTGGTGGTCTGAGAGCCGACTAGCTTGGTTATGCCCAGCTTTTGTGCTCCTCTGGCGCGAACATCGTAAAGGTGTTCACATCATCGATGGGTGACACCCTAGAAGGGTAGGTGAGGTAGTCCCTTTGGATGAGGTCGAAGATGAGGACCAAGATGGTGTTCGCCATCTCTTGCGATGACCCTGAGTCGACCTGCGCTCAGGAGATCTGCCTCTGTGTTCTCTGGTCCAGTGGTGGGGGACCTGTCCACTTCCTGCACGAGCGTTATGAGTGCTCTGTGCAGTGGACTGGAATAGTCCGTAGGCCGCTGGGCGTGACCCGAGGGTTCTTCTGCCAATGATGGAGAGGTTGTAGCCATCTGGGCGAAAGATGGATTGAAGGAGATCGCCGTCTCCTTGGAAGCGTCTTGGAGGTGATCTTGGAAGCTCAGGCGAATGAGCAGAAGAACTGTGTGACGTCGCAATCGTCTGGGGTGAGCTCCGAATAGAATGAGAGGACTCTCTGCGACTTCTGGAGCGTGATCGGCGTCTTGATGATCGATGCGGCGTCGATGGAGAGTGCCTCGACGTGACTTCGCTCTGCGTCACCATCACTGGGCGAGTCCTAGAGCCTGATCGTCTCCTCGGACGTCGACCTCTCCGTGTGTTTCGACGTTGTATGGTGCGAAGTCGAACCCCCGGAGCCCACAGACTTCGCCTTCGACGTTGAGCGTGCAGGAGACCCCAACAAAGAACGGATGGACGGAGAAATCTCTCGGCGTCGCTTCTTGATGCCTGCTCGATCTCTCTCCCCTCGGCGCTGACGTCTACTGGAAGTCAGTGGAGTCGAGATCGGGGCACTTCTCGCCGTCGGCGGAAACCGCCGTCTCGGCGTCGAACGGCGTCTGGTGTATTTCACTCTGGGTCTCGGCTTGACTGATCTTTCCTCGATGTCGGCAAAGATCGAGGCCTTCGACGTCGACGGAGGCGATGAGTGCCTTGCCTCTGGTGACGGGCGCTGCTCTCGGCGTTGACTGCCGCCTGGTTGGCGGCAACGGAGACGCCTGCTCGACGCCGATGACCTTGCGACGGCGGAGCATGTCTCAACGTCGAACGCCGACTTGACGGAGATCTATTTCTCGGCGTTAGGCGAGCCCGCACCAACGGAGAGCGACTTCTCGACGCCGGGTTGACGACGGCGGAGGATCTGACTTACCTGTAGTCTTCGTCGGCGACCGGTGTTCTCTCGACGGTGAGCCCGCGAGTCGATGGTCTTCGTCGTCG
The DNA here is from genome assembly GCA_963921515.1 of Calotriton arnoldi. Lineage (NCBI taxonomy): Eukaryota > Metazoa > Chordata > Amphibia > Caudata > Salamandridae > Calotriton > Calotriton arnoldi. The sequence continues at coordinate 329 of CAWUFW010028944.1, read as the reverse complement.
TTTCCGTTGCCGATGAAGGTATTTGAGGCGCCGAGCCCGAGCGATGGAGAGCAGACTGGAACCTTACTTCTAGATGGAGTAGTGGCTCTCTCTTTCCTCTTCATCGGAGACCTGCCTCTGGAAGGAGACTTCCTCTTCTCAGCCAGTCCATAGAGGCGATTCCACCCTGTCCTTAAGAGTTCTTTTGGACAGCAGCTGCAATGTTGACAGGTCTTGGGATTATGATCAGAAGAAAGGCAGAGAATACAGACAGGACGGGAGTCTGTTTAGCCTTCTTCTTGCTACAGGCAGGGCAAGAGTCAAAAAGAGGCGCATTTTTGACTGGAAAA
>CAWUFW010028943.1:0-20121 GCA_963921515.1 Calotriton arnoldi | reverse complement strand
TGTGAGAAGTTGGCCTGGTATATGCTGTCCACTAATTATAGTGGGCACCTTGCACCAGTCCAAACAACCCCTTATTGGAGATAGGTTAAAGACAACCTTTATTGAAAGCTATCCTAGTGGTAGCTATGGAGAGCAGCCTTCAGGCTAAGTCTTGAAGGAATGTAAAGCAGCTTGTTTTACCAGTCTATAATCTCTTGAGTGACCAAATGAAAGAGCACCACACCAGGTATATATTCAAAATATATGTATTTATTGCTAAACACACCCCTCTAGTCTCTTTATGAGGCTAGAGTTCGAAGTACACAAGTTATAAGTTATTTAAACACAGTAATAGCACAAATACACGTTTGGGCCCTAGGGGCGTACCAAACCATATACCAATAAAGTGGTATAAGAACCACGACTGAGCTAGACACTAGGCCTAGAGCCTCTAGAAGTGCTTGGACCACAAGGAACCACCCAAGGTAGTGACACAGGGGACCCACGGGGGACGCGTGCAGTGTAAATACACAACCGCAATACGCCGTTAACTTCTATGGAGAAAGTCGCGATCAGGAAATTAAAGAAAAGGGACACTTAAAGGAGGACTTGGAGCAAACCCTTTGAGAACTAGGACTTTCTTAGAGTCTCTACCCACGGGAGCACCGGAGTACTCGTGTTACCTCACCCAGGGAAGCCGGGTGCATAGGTGCCTTTCGGGGTCGGGTTTCGTCGTCGATTTGAATGGCGATCTGCTGCAAAGTGCTGCTGGCGACCAAGTGGAAAGTGTCCGGGTGGATCCAAGAGTGGATCGGAGATCTGAAGAACCTGAAAGCAGAGGGGACAGAGTCTGGGTCACTAGCCAGTGACCAGGAAGGCGATGAGCAGATGCCCACCGATGTCGGGTGCTTCAGGTGCGTTGACAGTCGTCTTGACTCTACAGCCACGAGGTCCAGGAGGCGTTGTTGGCGACCAGGAGCAGGATTCCGACTGGTACACAATGTTTGTCGAGTGCTGAGGCGTCGGCGACCGGATTGGACCCAACAAGCCTTGGCAACGGCAAGTCTCAATGAAGTTGAAGATTGTCGATTAGTCAGACCAGCAAGGTCTAAGGAACTTACCCAGCAAGGGTAAGTGAGGGCAAGCCTGGAGCAACCAGGGAGCCCAAGAAGAAAAGGATTGGCCTTCGTGAAGGGCTACTAGCCAACGGGCTAGCGACCGCGAAGGAGCCTCAAGACGGTGCACGTGGATCTGGCTCACAGGACACTCGTGGAGTGGAGGCCAGTGATCTTCGGTGCAGTTGGTGCTGGAGGCTGGGGCTACTCGGAGCCCAAAGCACGACTTTGTGGGAGACCCAGAAGAGGATACACTTGCAAATGTGCTCGGTGTCCAGGGTTCACAGTTCCACGTTACCCACGACAGCTACGGGCCTCAGCTTTGCTGGGGACTCAGGGCAGCCTCGGGGAAGTCTGGAAATCCACCTCTGGTGATGCGAAGACTTCGGCGTCCGACAGGAGCTTCAGAAATGAAGACCGGACAATTGCTTCTTTGGTGCCTGCCAAGCAGGGGAGTCACTCCTTGACCCCAAGGGAGATTCTTCAGTCCTCTAATCTTGTAGTAGAGCGTCGAAGGTCCAGGATTCAGTGTCAGAGTTTCGTCCAGGGATAATCTAAAGTCCTAGGGACTGGGTTCCTATACTTATACTAAGTTTAGGGGTTGGACTACTCTGTGGCCCCACCTATGGGTGGGTCAGGGCAGAGGGGTGGCTACACCCCTTTCCCTTTGTCCAGTTCACGCCAAAGCAGGGGCTGGAAGCCCCTGATCCGGTTTGAACTGGGGTATGCACTAGGGACACCAGATGTGCCCCCAGTGCAGGACTTCAAAGCACCCAGAGAGTGCTCCCGCCCAGCCCCAATACACATTATCCTGTCTGGGGAGGTGGTCACACCTCCCTGCAACAGGAAACCTATTGTCCAGGCCTCCCCTGCCGGAGTTTCGTCCAGCAGCAGGAGGCCAGACTTGTGTCTGTGGCAGCAGCATCCATTTTGTGATGCCAGGGCTTTAGAAAGAAGTTACCGGGCAAGCCAGAGTTAACATGTCTTTCCCTCTAGAAGGGTGGAATGCTACCCCCGCCACCAGAACTGGCGGGGGGGGGTAGTATTCCAAGATGTTTGACACCAAACACGACATGTTTTGGTGCAGCCATCCCAAAGTTAGCATTTAACGCGAGGTTATAATGCGCTTAAGAGTATATGGTCAGGCTGCACTACAAACAGCATCAGAGAAGGGTCTCCGACCGCTGCAGAGGGGCCCTGCTCATGCAGGGGCACCCTCTCACATAGGAACCATGCACTCTGCCTTCAGGATTGACAAGGCCTGCCATAGGAGTGACTTATAGGTTTATATGTGTGTATGTATGTAGTGATATAGGTAGCCTATATCACAGTAAGGGGTGCCTGCACCACCTTACCCAGGCTGCAGTAGCAGACCTGTGGTGTCAGTTTGGATGGCCTTCCAGGGGTGGCATAATATATGCTGCAGCCCCTGGCAGGCCTCTGAGGTACCTATGCCCTGGGTACATAGTATACCATATACTAGGGACTTATAAGGGCACTCCAGATTACAATCAGAGATGTGCCTAAGGCACATGGAAACCATTTTAAAGAGGAAGCAGCTAGGCTGGGGTTCTGATTAGCAGGGCCCCAGCCAGACTAAGGTCGAAAAACAGTGAAGCATCAGCAAAAAGTGGGGGTACCCATGTGAAGCAGATCCTACTCTCCTACACAACCCCCCCCCCAAACGTAGGGAAATTAAACTAACCTTGACCAGTTGAGTCTTCATGTTCTAAGTGGAAGTACCTAGAGAGTCCATCTGCATTGGCATGGTTACTCCCAGGTCTATGTTCCACTGTGAAGTCCATCCCCTGTAGGGAAATGGACCACCTAAGCAGTTTGGGGTTTTCACCCTTCATTTGTTTTAGCCATAAGAGGGGCTTATGGTCTGTTTGAACAAGGAAGTGAGTACCAAACAAGTATGGCCTCAACTTCTTCAGAGCCCAGACCACAGCAAAGGCCTCCCTCTCAATGGCTGACCAACGTTTCTCTCTAGGGGTCAGCCTTCTGCTAATGAAAGCTACTGGCTGATCCTGACCTTCTGCATTCAATTGTGACAGTACAGCCCCTACCCCCAATTCAGAGGCATCAGTTTGAACAATGAACTTCTTGGAGTAATCAGGACTCTGTAGAATGGGAGCAGTGCACATGGCCTGCTTCAGGTCATCAAATGCCTTTTGACAGTTAGCTGTCCACTGAACTTTCTTGGGCATTTTCTTAGAAGTTAAGTCATTCAAAGGTGTCACTATTGATCCATACCCTTTGACAAATCTCCTGTAGTACCCAGTCAGGCCTAAAAGGCTCTCACCTGAGTCTGGGTAGTTGGAGCAGTCCAGTCCATGATGGTCTGAATCTTGCTCTGCAGTGGTTGAACCTGGCCTCCACCCACAAGGTGGCCCAGGTACACAACCTGACTCTGCCCTATCTGGCACTTGGTGGCCTTGATAGTCAGGCCTGCCTTTTGCAGGTCCTGTAAAACATTCCTGAGGTAGACCAGGTGATCCTCCCAGGTGGAGCTAAAGACAGCAATATCATCTAGATATGCTGCACTATAGGCTTCCAGACCTGTAAGGACTGTATTCACCAACCTCTGAAAAGTGGCAGGTGCATTCTTCTGACCAAAGGGTATCACCACAAATTGGTAATGCCCACTAGGGGTTGAGAATGCTGTCTTTGGCTTTGCATCATCAGCTAGTCTGATCTGTCAGTAGCCAGCTGTCAAGTCAAATGTGCTGAGATATTTGGCTGAGGCCAAAGTATCTATGAGCTCATCTGCCCTTGGTATTAGATGGGCATCAGTCCTAGTGACTGCATTGTGACCCCTGTAGTCCACACAAAACCTCATCTCTCTTTTTCCACCACTGGTGTGAGGTTTTGGCACAAGGACCACTGGACTAGCCCAAGGGCTATCTGAGGGTTCAATAACGCCCAAATCCAACATTTTCTGGACTTCAGTCCTGATTAACCCTGGGCATAATACTTTGCTACGCTCACGGAGCATGCAAAGTTTGTGTTACTACGCAAATTGCACATAGCAGAGTAAAAAACTCTGCTAATCAACGTAGCGTAGCAGCAGTATATTAAACACATACAAATGCTTTGTTAAAGCAATTTTCTATGCTAAAAAGCATATAACAAATTCACAAAGTGAACTTTGACAATGAAAATATCAAGCAATGAGAGAGGTGATGATTTTGGGTTCCCCTAACCTAGGGGGAGGACCAAGCAGATGCCTTGAACACAAAAAGCATATCATGTGAACGATTCAGTGGTGGTCCCTTCCTCCTAGGACCACCCCAAGCACAGTTATGGGCAAAAGTACAATCCCAACCAAAGGCCCTGCAAAGCATTATGGGACGAGATTAGCAGTGGGCAGTGAATATTATAGTGTCCAATATCAAAATAATTCTACAAAGAGCTGCAGTTCAACTAGTCGTTACTAGATGTCCCTCACGAGTAAGCCTGGGCGTAGTTTGCGTAGTAGCACTTCACGTAGCTACGTGAAGTACAGCTTCAACTACACGTAGCTATGCAAATTGCGTAGTGCGTAGCTGTGTGCTTGACTGCACTGTACAATAATTACCAAAAGCATCTTGTACAGTACAAGTTAAGATAAAATAAATATTTCTGTCTTTATATGCTAAAAATGCATATAGTCATTTCACTAAAGTGAAAACAAAAAGTTAACAAGCAGTGAGAGAGGTGATGATTTTGGTATCCTCGCTAACTTAGGGAGAGAACCAAGCAGATGTCTTGAAAACAAAAAGCACATCTTATTGAACGATTCGGCGGTGGTCCCATCCTCTTAGGACCACCCCAAGCACAGTTATTGGCAAAAATACAATCCCAACCAAAGACCCTTCAAAGCATTATGGGACGAGATTAGCAGTGTGCAGTGAATATTATAGTATCCAATATCAAAATAATTCTACAAAGAGCTGCAGTTCCACTAGTCGTTACTAGATGTCCCTCACGAGTCAAATGCAAAAGCTTCATGAAAGGGTTTCAATGCTTTTGCATTTGACTCGTGAGGGACATCTAGTAACGACTAGTGGAACTGCAGCTTGATGTATTAATAATTTCAATGCTTTTGCATTTGACTCGTGAGGGACACCTAGTAACGACTAGTTGAACTGCAGCTCTTTGTAGAATTATTTTGATATTGGACACTATAATATTCACTGCCCACTGCTAATCTCGTCCCATAATGCTTTGCAGGGCCTTTGGTTGGGATTGTATTTTTGCCCATAACTGTGCTTGGGGTGGTCCTAGGAGGAAGGGACCACCATTGAATCGTTCACATGATATGCTTTTTGTGTTCAAGGCATCTGCTTGGTCCTCCCCTAGGTTAGGGGACTCCAAAATCATCACCTCTCTCATTGCTTGATATTTTATTGTCAAAATTCATTTTTGTGAATTGGTTATATGCTTTTTAGCATAAAAAATTGCTTTATCAAAGCATTTGAAGGAGTTTATTATACTCCTGCTACGCTACGTTGATTAGCACAGTTATTCACTCTGCTACGTGCAATGTGCGTAGTGCGTAGTAGCACAAACTTTGCATGCTTCGTGAGCGTAGCAAAGTATTATGCCCAGGGTTACTCACGAGTCAAATGCAAAAGCATTGAAATTATTAATTCATCAAGCTGCAGTTCCACTAGTCGTTACTAGATGTTCCTCACGAGTCAAATGCAAAAGCATTGAAACCCTTTCATGAAGCTTTTGCATTTGACTTGTGAGGGACATCTAGTAGCGACTAGTGGAACTGCAGCTCTTTGTAGAATTATTTTGATATTGGATACTATAATATTCACTGCCCACTGCTAATCTCGTCCCATAATGGTTTGCAGGGCCTTTGGTTGGGATTGTATTTTTGCCAATAACTGTGCTTGGGGTGGTCCTAAGAGGATGGGACCACCACTGAATCGTTCAAAAGATGTGCTTTTTGTTTTCAAGGCATCTGCTTGGTTCTCTCCCTAGGTTAGGGAGGATACCAAAATCATCACCTCTCTCACTGCTTGTTAATTTATCAATTTCACTTTTGTGAAATGCTATATGCATTTTAGCATATAAAGACAGAGATACTTATTTTATCTTAACTTGCACTGTGCAAGATGCCTTTGGCAATTATTGTACAGTGCAGTCAAGCACACAGCTACCACTATGCAATTTGCATATAGCTACGCGTAGTTCAAAATGTACTTCACGTAGCTACGTGAAGTGCTACTACGCAAACTACGCCCAGGGTTAGTCCTGATACAGTCCCTGACATGGTCAGGTTGCCTATAAATCTTATTTTTAATAGGCAGACTGTCCCCAGTGTCCACTTCATGAGTGCACCAGGTGGTCTGACTGGGTGTCAGTGGAAACATGTGTCTAAACTGATTGAGCACCTGTCTGCAATCAGTTTGTTGCTGGGTAGTGAGGCTGCCTGCCAAGGCCACACCATCTACTGACCCATCGTCAGGGTTCTGTGAGAGCAGGTCAGGGAGTGGGTCACTCTCTTCCTCCTGCCCTTCATCAGTAGCCATGAGCAAGCCCATGTCTGCCCTGTCCACATATGGTTTTAACCTGTTGACATGGAGAACCCTGTGGGGACTCCTGGGTGTTCCTAGGTCTACTAAGTAGGTTACCTCACCCTTCTGTTCAACAATAGTGTGGGGTCCACTCCATTTGTCTTGGAGAGCTGCTGGGGCCACTGGCTCCAACACCCACACCTTCTGTCCTGGCTGGTAAACAGTCAGTACAGCCTTTTGGTCATGCCAAGCTTTCTGAAGTTCCTGGCTAGCCTCAAGGTTTTTAGTTGCCTTTTTCATATACTCAGCCATCCGGGAGTGGAGACCAAGTACATAGTCCACTATGTCTTGCTTTGGGGGCTTGAGAGGTAACTCCCATCCTTCCTTCACCAAGCACAGTGGACCCCTGACAGGGTGACCAAACAGAAGTTCAAAAGGGCTGTAGCCAACCCCTTCTGAGGCACCTCCCTGTATGCAAATAAAAGGCAGGGCAAGAGTATGTCCCATCTTCACCTAAGCTTTTCTGGGAGCCCTTTAATCATGCCCTTCAAGGTTTTGTTGAATCTCTCAACTAAACCATTGCATTGTGGGTGATAGGGTGTGGTGAACTTGTAAGTCACTCCACACTCCTTCCACATTGCTTTTAAGTAACCAGACATGAAGTTTGCACCCCTATCTGATACAACCTCCTTAGGAAAGCCCACTCTTGAGAAAACTCCCAGGAGGGCTCTTGCCACCACAGGTGCTGTAGTGGTCCTAAGGGGTATAGCCTCTGGGTACCTGGTGGCATGATCCACTACCACCAGGATAAACCTGTGCCCAGATGCTGTTTGGGGATCCATGGGACCAACAATATCAATCCCCACTCTTTCAAAGGGCACCCCCACCACAGGTAGTGGTATCAGGGGGCCTTTGTAGTGCCACCTGCCTTGCCACTGGCCTGGCAGGTTACACAGGAGCGACAAAACTCCTTGGTGTCTTCAGACATGTGGGGCCAGTGAAAGTGAGGGACAATTCTGTCCCAAGTCTTGTTCTGGCCCAGGTGACCTGCCAAGGGAATATCATGGGCTAGGGTCAATAGGAAGCCCCTGAACTTTAGAGGTATAACCAACCTCCTGGTGGCACCAGGCTTGGGGTCTCTACACTCTGAGTACAGGAGTCCATCATCCCAATACACTGTATGGGGACCACTAGCTTTCCCAGCAGCCTCAGCATCAGCTTGCTGTCTGAGGGGTTCAAGAGAGGGGCAGCTCTGCTGCTCCTGGCTCAGATCTGCCCTGGAAGGTCCCCCTGTCCCCAAGAACTCAACCTGTTCAGGTTCAAGCTCCTCTGGGACACTTCCTTCCTCAGGACTGAGATCATCTCCCTCAAGAGACTGATCTTCCTTCTGAGCCAAGGGGAAGGCACTGCCTTTACCCTACTACTCCTCCTCTTGGAAGGCACTTGGTCCATTATTCCAGAATCCAAGGCCTGTTCAGTTTTAGACATTTTGGCCTGTGACCTGGTCACAGCAAACACATCTGCAGGGATGCCCAGCATTTCTGCATGAGTCCTGAGCTCCACTTCTGCCCAAGCTGAAGTTTCTAAGTCATTGCCAAGCAAGCATTCAACTGGTAGGTCTGCACTTACCACAACCTTCTTAAGGCCAGTTACCCCTCCCCAGGAGAAGTAACAACTGCCAGAGTATGGTCTGTTCTGACATTGCTAGCATTGGTCACTTGGTACATCTCACCAAGTATAACTTGCCCAGGATCCACAAGGTCTTGTGTCACCATTGTGACACTTGCCCCTGTGTCCCTAAATGCCAAAGCCTCTCGTCCATTGATTAAAGGCTGTTGTCTGTACTTGCCCAGATTACTGGGACTCACAGAGGAGGTCACATCCATGCCTCCATCACAGACTAACACAGCCTGAGTGAGTTCTCTGACTAGGTCAGAGCCCACTTCAGTACCCAGGGTGAACCCTACTAAACCCTTGGCTGGAGCACTCCCACCAACTGTAACTGTACTAGGGGGAACAGGTGCCTTAGGGGCATTGGTGGGGGCTGGACTTGAGTCTTTGGACTTGGTGCAATCACTAGTCCAGTGGGTCTTTTGCTTACAGACCTTGCACCATGGTTTTCTTTGGCCTTTCCCTTTGGTAGTCTGTGAATCCCCACCTGAAGAAGATTTTTGGGGACCCTGTGAAGACTTCTGGTCTTTACCCTTCTCCCCACCCTTATCAGAGTTCTTTGAATCTTGCTTCTTAGGGTCACCACCTTGGTTCTGTACCTTCTGCCTCACCCTCGTTCTGACCCATTTGTCTGCCTTCTTTCCCAATTCTTGGGGAGAGGTCAGATCAGAGTCCACCAGGTACTGATGCAACAGCTGATTTTGACAGTTATTAAGAATCTGCTCCCTCATTATCAGATTGTGTAATCCTGTGAAGTCACACACCTTACTGCCCATCAACCAGCCTCCCAGAGCCTTAGCAGAACAATCCACATAGTCTACCCAGTCTTGAGTCTGTGCTTTTTGGGTATCTCTGAACTTCAACCTGTATTGTTCAGTGGTTAGGCCAAACCCATCAATAAGAGCACTCTTCAAGACCTTGTAATTATCAGCATCCTCTTCTCTTACAGTGAGGAGCTTGTCTCTACCTTTGTCTGCAAAGGAGAGCCACAAGATTGCTGCCCACTGCTCCTGAGGGACCTTCTGTACTTTACAGGCCCTCTCTAAAGCAGTTATCCATTTGTGGATGTCATCCCCACTCTGGTAGGGAGGGACAATCTTGCTCAGGTTCCTATGGTCATAGGACCTTTCCCTATCTCTAGGGACATGGCTGCCACCATGGGACTCTAGTCCCAACTTTTTTCTCTCTCTAAAGAGATCTAGGGACTCCCTATCCATAGCCAATTGCTGTCTGCTGAGTTCAAGCTGAGCTTCCTCATACTGAATCAGCCTTTTTCTCCTATCATGAGAGGATTCCCTCCTATGAGAGGAGACAGAGGTCCCTATTGAGGTGCCAGAGTGGTTAGACTCCTGAGAAGGAGATCTAGTCCTGCTAGGCACTCTCTCAATCCTTCCTGAGGGGACAAAGTGGGGGTCATTCTGATCCTCCTCTTCCTCTTCCTCAGGAGTGATTGGGTTATCCAGGTCAAGGTCATTGTCACCTTCCTGGCCAGTTCCAGAGGGGGGTTGGGGGTGTTTCTACCCCTGGCCCCATCCTCATCTTCTGCCCCACCCTCTGCTCCTGCCCCTTCAGTCCCTAAGGGCCTGCTGAGATCATAAGCCACCAACAACTCTTTAAGGTGTTGGGTGGTGGGACTTTGGCCTGTCCTCAATTTCCTCAAGTTACATAATGCTCTCAATTCCAAGAATGGGAGTGTATCATACTTGGAGGGAAGAAGCCCAGTGGCTTCTGGCAAGGATTCTTTAGGTCCTTCCTTTAAAGACATTACTAGTGTGGTGTGGTGTATGCACTACCTACTCTAGTGTGGCCTACTAAACTCTCTTGAGTTGTAGAAAGGGTTGTGCTATCCCTTAACACACAACTCTAAGTTCAGTAGAACTTACTGTATAGTAAACTTAAATTATATGTACCTTAGGTACCTTTAGTGGTTTTCAGTTGATCAATTCAATTGAGATTATCTGGTAAAACAATAGCAAGCTGGAATCCCACACGCTGCACACCAATGTGAGAAGTTGGCCTGGTATATGCTGTCCACTAATTATAGTGGGCACCTTGCACCAGTCCAAACAACCCCTTATTGGAGATAGGTTAAAGACAACCTTTATTGAAAGCTATCCTAGTGGTAGCTATGGAGAGCAGCCTTCAGGCTAAGTCTTGAAGGAATGTAAAGCAGCTTGTTTTACCAGTCTATAATCTCTTGAGTGACCAAATGAAAGAGCACCACACCAGGTATATATTCAAAATATATGTATTTATTGCTAAACACACCCCTCTAGTCTCTTTATGAGGCTAGAGTTCGAAGTACATAAGTTATAAGTTATTAATTCACAGTAATAGCACAAATACACGTTTGGGCCCTAGGGGCGTACCAAACCATATACCAATAAAGTGGTATGCGAACCACGACTGAACTAGACACTAGGCCTAGAGCCTCTAGAAGTGCTTGGACCACAAGGAACCACCCAAGGTAGTGACACAGGGGACCCACGGGAGACGCGTGCAGTGTAAATACACAACCGCGATACGCCGTTAACTTCTATGGAGAAAGTCGGGATCGGGAAAATAGAGGAAAGGGACACTTAAAAGAGGACTAGGACAAAACCCTTTGAGATCTAGGACTTTGAAGAGTATCTACCCACGGGAGCACCGGAGTACTCGTGTTACCTCACCCAGGGAAGCCGGGTGCATAGGTGCCTTTCGGGGTCGGGTTTCGTCGTCGATTCGAATGGCGATCTGCTGCAAAATGCTGCTGGCGGCCAAGAGAAAAGTGTCCGGGTGGATCCAAGAGTGGATCGGAGTTCTGAAGAACCTGAAAGCAGAGGGGACAGAGTCTGGGTCACTAGCCAGTGACCAGGAAGGCGATGGACAGATGCCCACCGATGTCGAGTGCTTCAGGTGCATTGACGGTCGTCTTGACTCTTCAGCCACGAGGTCCGGGAGGCGTTGTCGGCGACCAGGGGCAGGATTCGGGCTGGTACACGATGTCTGTCGAGTGCTGAGGTGTCGGCGACCGGATTGGACCCAACAAGCCTTGGCAACGGCAAGTCTCGGTGAAGATGTAGATCGTCGATGGTGCAGACCAGCAAGGTCTGTGGAACTCACCCAGCGATGGTAAGTGAGGGCAGGCCTGGAGCAATCAGGATGCCAAGTAAGAAAAGGATTGGCCTTCGTTAAGGGCTACTAGCCAACGGGCTAGCGACCGCGAAGGAGCCTCGTGATGCCGCACGTGGAGCTGGCTTACAGGACACTCGTGGAGTGGGGGCCAGTGATCTTCAGTGCAGGTGGTGCTGTAGGCTAGGGCTACTCGGAGCCCAAAGCACGACTTCTTGGGAGACCCAGAAGATGATGCACTTGCAAATGTGCTTGGTGTCCAGGGGTCACGGTCTCAAGTCACCCACGATAGCCACGGGCCTCAGCTTTGCTGGAGACTCAGGGTAGCCTCGGGGAAGTCTGAGAATCCACCTCTGGTGATGCGATGACTTCGGCGTCCGACGGGAGCTTCAGAAATGCGAACCGGACAGATGCTTCTTTGGGGCCTGCCAAGCAGGGGAGTCACTCCTTGACCCCAAGGGAGATTCTTCAGTCCTCTAATCTTGTCGTAGAGCGTCGAAGGTCCAGGATTCAGTTTCAGAGTTTCGTCCAGGTATAATCTAAAGTCCTAAGGACTGGGTTCCTACCTTTATTCTAAAAATAGGGGTTGGACTACTCTGTGGCCCCACCTATGGGTGGGTCAGGGCAGAGGGGTGGCTACACCCCTTTCCCTTTGTCCAGTTCGCGCCAAAGCAGGGGCTGCAAGCCCCTGATCCGGTTTGAACTGGGGTATGCACAGGGACACCAAATGTGCCCCCAGTGCAGGACTTCAAAGCACCCGAAAGTGCTCCCGCCCAGCCCCAATACACATTATCCTGTCTGGGGAGGTGGTCACACCTCCCTGGGACAGGAAACCTATTGTCCAGGCCTCCCCTGCCGGAGTTTCGTCCAGCAGCAGGAGGCCAGACTCGTGTCTGTGGCAGCAGCATCCATTTTGTGATGCCAGGGCTCTGGAAAGAAGTTACCGGACTCGTCAGAGTTAACATGTCTTTCCCTCTAGAAGGGTGGAATGCTACCCCCGCCACCAGGATTGGCGGGGGGTAGTATTCCAAGATGTTTGACACCAAACACGACATGTTTAGGTGCAGCCATTCCAAAGTTAGCATTTTACCGCGAGGATATAATGCGCTTAAGAGTATATGGTCAGGCTGCACTACAAACAGCATCAGAGATGGTCTCCGAACGCTGCAGAGGGGCCCTGCTCATGCAGGGGCACCCTCTCACATAGGAACCATGCACTCTGCCTTTAGGATTGATAAGGCCTGCCTTAGGAGTGACTTATAGGTTTATATGTGTGTATGTATTTCGTGATATAGGTAACCTATATCACAGTAAGGAGTGCATGCACCACCTTACCCAGGCTGCAGTAGCAGACCTGTGGTGTCAGTTTGGATGGCCTTCCAGGGGTGGCATAATGCATGCTGCAGCCCCTGGCAGGCCTCTGAGGTACCTATGCCCTTGGTACATAGTATACCATATACTAGGGACTTATAAGGGCACTCCAGATCCCAATCAGTGATGTGCCTAAGGCACATGGAAACCATTTTAGAGAGGAAGCAGTTAGGCTGGGGTTCTGATTAGCAGGGCCCCAGCCAGACTAATGTCGAAAAACAGTGAAGCATCAGCAAAAAGTGGGGGTACCCATGTGAAGCAGATCCTACTCTCCTACACAACCCCCCCAAACGTAGTGACATTAAACTAACCTTGCCCAGTTAAGTCTTCATGTTCTAAGTGGAAATACCTAGAGAGTCCATCTGCATTCGCATGGTTACTCCCAGGCCTATGTTCCACTGTAAAGTCCATCCCCTGTAGGGAAATGGACCACCTAAGCAGTTTGGGGTTTTCACCCTTCATTTGTTTTAGCCATAAGAGGGGCTTATGGTCTGTCTGAACCAGGAAGTGTGTACCAAACAAGTATGGCCTCAACTTCTTCAGAGCCCAGACCACAGCAAAGGCCTCCCTCTCTATGGCTGACCAACGTTTCTCTCTAGGGGTCAGCCTTCTGCTAATAAAAGCTACTGGCTGATCCTGACCTTCTTCATTCAATTGTGACAGTACAGCCCCTACCCCCAATTCAGATGCATCAGTTTGAACAATGAACTTTTTGGAGTAATCAGGACTCTGCAGAATTGGAGCAGTGCACATGGCCTGCTTGAGGTCATCAAATGCATTTTGACAGCTAACTGTCCACTGAACCTTTTTGGGCATTTTCTTAGAAGTTAAGTCATTCAAGGGTGTCACTATTGATCCATACCCCTTGACAAATCTCCTATAGTACCCAGTCAGGCCTAAGAAGGCTCTCACCTGAGTCTGGGTAGTGGGAGCAGTCCAGTCCATGATGGTCTGGATCTTGCTCTGCAAAGGTTGAACCTGGCCTCCACCCACAAGGTGGCCCAGGTACACAACCTGACTCTGCCCTATCTGGCACTTAGTGGCCTTGATAGTCAGGCCTGCCTTTTGCAGGGCCTGTAAAACATTCCTGAGGTGGACCAGGTGATCCTCCCAGGTGGAGCTAAAGACAGCAATATCATCTAGATAAGCTGCACTATAGGCTTCCAGTCCTGTGAGAACTGTATTCACCAACCTCTGGAAAGTGGCAGGTGCATTCTTCAGACCAAAGGGCATTACCACAAATTGATAATGCCCACTAGGGGTTGAGAATGCTGTTTTGGGCTTTGCAGTGTCAGCTAGTCTGATCTGCCTTTAGCCAGCTGTTAGGTCAAATGTGCTGAGATATTTGGCAGAGGCCAAAGTATCTATGAGCTCATCTGCCCTGGGTATTGGATGGGCATCAGTCCTAGTGACTGCATTGAGACCCCTGTAGTCTACACAGAACCTCATCTCTCTCTTTCCACCACTGGTGTGAGGTTTCGGTACAAGGACTACTGGACTAGCCCAAGGGCTATCTGAGGGTTCAATAACTCCCAATTCCAACATTTTCTGGACTTCAGTCCTGATACAGTCCCTGACATGGTCAGGTTGCCTATAAATCTTGTTTTTAATAGGCAGACTGTCCCCAGTGTCCACTTCATGAGTGCACCAGGTGGTCTGACTGGGTGTCAGTGAAAACATATGTCTAAACTGATTGAGGACTTGCCTGCAATCAGCTTGTTGCTGGGTAGTGAGGCTGACTGCCAAGGCTACACCATCAACTGACCCATCGTCAGGGTTCTGTGAGAGCAGGTCAGGGAGTGGGTCACTCTCTTCCTCCTGCCCTTCATCAGTAGCCATGAGCAAGCCCATGTCTGCCCTGTCCACATATGGTTTTAACCTGTTGACATGGAGAACCCTGTGGGGACTCCTGGGTGTTCCTAGGTCCACTAAATAAGTGACCTCACCCTTCTGCTCAACAATAGTGTGGGGTCCACTCCATTTATCTTGGAGAGCTGCTGGGGCCACTGGCTCCAACACCCACACCTTCTGTCCTGGCTGGTAAACAGTCAGAACAGCCTTTTGGTCATGCCAGGCCTTCTGAAGTTCCTGGCTAGCCTCAAGGTTTTTGGTTGCCTTTTTCATGTACTCAGCCATCCTGGAGCGGAGACCAAGTACATAGTCCACTATATCTTGCTTTGGGGGCTTGAGAGGTAACTCTCATCCTTCCTTCACCAAGCACAGTGGACCCCTCACAGGGTGGCCAAACAGAAGTTCAAAAGGGCTGTAACCAACCCCTTCTGAGGCACCTCCCTATATGCGAATAAAAGGCAGGGCAAGAGTATGTCCCATCTACGCCTAAGCTTTTCTGGGAGCCCTTTAATCATGCCCTTCAAGGTTTTGTTGAATCTCTCAACTAAACCATTGCATTGTGGGTGATAGGGTGTGGTGAACTTATAAGTCACTCCACACTCCTTCCACATTGCTTTCAAGTACCCAGACATGAAGTTAGCACCCCTGTCTGAGACTACCTCCTTCGGAAAGCCCACTCTTGAGAAAATTCCCAGGAGGGCCCTTGCCACCACAGGTGCTGTAGTGGTCCTGAGGGGAATAGCTTCTGGGTACCTGGTGGCATGATCCACTACCACCAGGATAAACCTGTGCCCAGAGGCTGTTTGGGGATCCATGGGACCAACAATGTCAATCCCTACCCTCTCAAAGGGCACCCCCACCACAGGTAGTGGTATCAGGGGGCCTTTGTAGTGCCACCTGCTTTGCCAATGGCTTGGCAGGTTACACAGGAGCGACAAAACTCCTTACTGTCTTCAGACATGTGGGGCCAGTGAAAGTGAGGGACAATTCTGTCCCAAGTCTTGTTCTGGCCCAGGTGACCTGCTAAGGGAATATCATGGGCTAGGGTCAATAGGAAGCCCCTGAACTTCAGAGGTATAACCAACCTCCTGGTAGCACCAGGCTTGGGATCTCTACTCTCTGAGTACAGGAGTCCATCATCCCAATACACTGTATGGGGACCACTAGCTTTCCCAGCAGCCTCAGCAGCAGCTTGCTGTCTGAGGGGTTCAAGGGAGGGGCAGCTCTGCTGCTCCTGGCTCAGATGTGCCCTAGAAGGTCCCCCTGTCCCCAAGAACTCAACCTGGTCAGGTTCAAGTTCCTCTGGGACAGTTCCTTCTTCAGGGCTGAGATCATCCCCCTCAAGGGACTGATCTTCCTCCTGAGCCAAGGGGGAAGGCACTGCCTTAACCCTACTACTCCTCCTCTTGGAAGGCACTTGGTCCATTCTTCCAGGATCCAAGGCCTGTTCAGTGCTAGACATTTTGGCTTGTGACCTGGTCACAGCAAACACATCTGCAGGGATCCCCAGCATTTCTGCATGGGTCCTGAGCTCCACTTCTGCCCAAGCAGAAGTCTCTAAGTCATTGCCAAGCAAGCATTCGACTGGTAGGTTTGCACTTACCACAACCTTCTTAAGGCCAGTTACCCCTCCCCAGGAGAAGTTAACAACTGCCAGAGTATGGTCTGTTCTGACATTGCTAGCATTGGTCACTTGGTACATCTCACCAAGCATAACTTGCCCAGGTAGCACAAGGTCTTGTGTCACCATTGTGACACTTGCCCCTGTGTCCCTAAATGCCAAAGCCTCACGTCCATTAATTAAAGGCTGTTGTCTGTACTTGCCCAGATTACTGGGACTCACAGTGGAGGTCACATCCATGCCTCCAGCACAGACTAACACAGCCTGAGTCAGTTCTCTGACTAAGTCAGAGCCCAACTCAGTTCCCAGGGTGAACCCTACTAAACCCTTTGCTGGAGCACTTCCACCAACTGTACTAGGGGGAACAGGTGCCTTAGGGGCATTGGTGGGTGCTGGACTGGAGTCTTTGGACTTGGTGCAATCACTGGTCCAGTGGGTCTTTTGCTTACAGACCTTGCACCATGGTTTTCTTTAGCCTTTCCCTTTGGTAGACTGTGAATCCCCACCAGAAGAAGATTTTTGGGGGCCTGATGAAGACTTTTGATCTTTACCCTTCTCCCCACCCTTGTCAGAGTTCTTAGCATCTTGCTTCTTGGTTTCCCCACCTTGGTTCTGTACCTTCTGCTTCACCCTGGTTCTGACCCATTTGTCTGCATTCTTTCCCAATTCTTGGGGAGAGGTCAGATCAGAGTCTACCAGGTATTGATGCAACAGCTGATTTTGACAGTTATTAAGAATCTGCTCCCTCATTATCAGATTGTACAATCCTGAGAAGTCACACACCTTACTGCCCATCAACCAGCCTTCCAGAGCCTTGGCAGAACAATCCACATAGTCTACCCAGTCTTGAGTCTGTGCTTTTGGGGGTCTCTGAACTTCAACCTGTACTGTTCAGTGGTTAGGCCAAACCCATCAATAAGAGCACTCTTCAAGACCTTGTAATTATCAGCATCCTCCTCTCTAACAGTGAGGAGCTTATCTCTACCTTTGTCAGCAAAGGAGAGCCACAAGATTGCTGCCCACTGCTCCTGAGGGACCTTCCGTACTTTACAGGCCCTCTCTAAAGCAGTTATCCATTTGTGGATATCATCCCCACTCTGGTAGGGAGGGACAATCTTGCTCAGGTTCCTATGGTCATAGGACCTTTCCCTGTCTCTAGGGACATGGCTGCCACCATGGGACTCTAGTCCCAACTTTCTTCTCTCTCTAAGGAGATCTAGGGATTCCCTATCTAAAGCCAATTGCTTTTTTCTGATCTCCAGCTGAGTTTCCTCATACTGGACCAGTCTGGTTCTCCTCTCATGTGAGGATTCCCTCCTGTGAGATGAGACAGAGCTCCCTATAGAGGTGCCAGAGTGGTTAGACTCCTGAGAAGGAGATCTAGACTTCCTGGGCACACTCTTAATCCTTCCTGGGGGGACAAAGAGGGCATCATCTTGCTCATCCTCATCATCATCCACAGGAGGGATTGGGTTTTCCAGGTCAGGGTCATTGTCACCCTCCTGGCCAGTTTCAGAGGGGGGGCTGGGGGTACTGGTACCCCTGGCCTCGTCCTCTTCGTCTGCCCCACCCTCAACTCCTACCCCTTCAGTCCCTACAGGCTTACTAAGGTCATAAGCCACCAACAACTCCTTGAGGTGTTGGGTGGTGGGGCTTTGGCCTGTCCTTATTTTTCTCAAGTTACATAAAGCTCTCAATTCCAAGAATGGGAGTGTATCATACTTGGAGGGTGGAAGCTCAATGGCTTCCTGCAAGGATTCTTTGGATCCTGCCCTTAAAGACATTACTAGTGTGGTGTGGTGTATGCACTACCTACTCTAGTGTGGCCTACTAAACTCTCTTCAGTTGTAGAAAGGGTTGTGCTATCCCTTAACACACAACTCTAAGTTCAGTAGAACTTACTGTATTCTAAGCTTAAATTATATGTACCTTAGGTACCTTTAGTGGTTTTCAGTTGATCAATTCAATTGAGATTATCTGGTAAAACAATAGCAAGCTGGAATCCCACACGCTGCACACCAATGTGAGAAGTTGGCCTGGTATATGCTGTCCACTAATTATAGTGGGCACCTTGCACCAGTCCAAACAACCCCTTATTGGAGATAGGTTAAAGACAACCTTTATTGAAAGCTATCCTAGTGGTAGCTATGGAGAGCAGCCTTCAGGCTAAGTCTTGAAGGAATGTAAAGCAGCTTGTTTTACCAGTCTATAATCTCTTGAGTGACCAAATGAAAGAGCACCACACCAGGTATATATTCAAAATATATGTATTTATTGCTAAACACACCCCTCTAGTCTCTTTATGAGGCTAGAGTTCGAAGTACATAAGTTATAAGTTATTAATTCACAGTAATAGCATAAATACACGTTTGGGCCCTAGGGGCGTACCAAACCATATACCAATAAAGTGGTATGCGAACCACGACTGAACTAGACACTAGGCCTAGAGCCTCTAGAAGTGCTTGGACCACAAGGAACCACCCAAGGTAGTGACACAGGGGACCCACGGGAGACGCGTGCAGTGTAAATACACAACCGCGATACGCCGTTAACTTCTATGGAGAAAGTCGGGATCGGGAAAATAGAGGAAAGGGACACTTAAAAGAGGACTAGGACAAAACCCTTTGAGATCTAGGACTTTGAAGAGTCTCTACCCACGGGAGCACCGGAGTACTCGTGTTACCTCACCCAGGGAAGCCGGGTGCATAGGTGCCTTTGGGGGTCGGGTTTCGTCGTCGATTCGAATGGCGATCTGCTGCAAAGTGCTGCTGGCGGCCAAGAGAAAAGTGTCCGGGTGGATCCAAGAGTGGATCGGAGTTCTGAAGAACCTGAAAGCAGAGGGGACAGAGTCTGGGTCCCTAGCCAGTGACCAGGAAGGCGATGGACAGATGCCCACCGATGTCGAGTGCTTCAGGTGCGTTGACGGTTGTCTTGAATCTTCAGCCACGAGGTCCCGGGAGGCGTTGTTGGCAACCAGGAGCAGGATTCGGGCTGGTACACGATGTCTGTCGAGTGCTGAGGTGTCGGCGACCGGATTGGACCCAACAAGCCTTGGCAACGGCAAGTCTCGGTGAAGATGTAGATCGTTGATGGTGCAGACCAGCAAGGTCTGTGGAACTCACCCAGCGAGGGTAAGTGAGGGCAGGCCTGGAGCAACCAGGATGCCAAGTAAGAAAAGGATTGGCCTTCGTTAAGGGCTACTAGCCAACGGGCTAGCGACCGCAAAGGAGCCTCGTGACGCCGCACGTGGAGCTGGCTTACAGGACACTCGTGGAGTGGGGGCCAGTGATCTTCGGTGCAGGTGGTGCTGGAGGCTAGGGCTACTCAGAGCCCAAAGCACGACTTCTTGGGAGACCCAGAAGATGATGCACTTGCAAATGTGCTCTGTGTCCAGGGGTCACGGTCTCAAGTCACCCACGATAGCCACGGGCCTTAGCTTTGCTGGGGACTCAGGGTAGCCTCGGGAAGTCTGAGAATCCACCTCTGGTGATGCGATGACTTCGGCGTCCGACGGGAGCTTCAGAAATGCGAACTGGACAGATGCTTCTTTGGTGCCTGCCAAGCAGGGGAGTCACTCCTTGACCCCAAGGGAGATTCTTCAGTCCTCTAATCTTGTCGTAGAGCGTCGAAGGTCCAGGATTCAGTTTCAGAGTTTCGTCCAGGTATAATCTAAAGTCCTAAGGACTGGGTTCCTACCTTTATTCTAAAAATAGGGGTTGGACTACTCTGTGGCCCCACCTATGGGTGGGTCAGGGCAGAGGGGTGGCTACACCCCTTTCCCTTTGTCCAGTTCGCGCCAAAGCAGGGGCTGCAAGCCCCTGATCCGGTTTGAACTGGGGTATGCACTAGGGACACCAAATGTGCCCCCAGTGCAGGACTTCAAAGCACC
>CAWUFW010028942.1:0-20122 GCA_963921515.1 Calotriton arnoldi | reverse complement strand
CGTACAATCACAGGGTCGGTCATTGTGCTAGACCATAGCACCGACGTAAGGTTGCATTTTATGTTGCTTAACAATAATGTATATACATGTTCTGTGTTGTCTTCTTTTCTCCCACAGGTCTTTTTCAGTGTCCGTAAGTACGTTGACACTCAGTCCACACACCTTAGTGCGTGTGTAGGTACTTTATATTTTCTCACGTGGCAATACTCACTTTGCCACTCACTTTTTCACCACCCGGTCCTGAAGAAAGCCCCTCACAATCCCTATTGCGGGCTGAAACATGTAGACCATTCACATAGCCAACTAGGGATAATAACCTCCCATTTTAGTTGCACTACACTTATTTTAACCATATCCTGAGCCGCCACCAATAAAGTTTACAGGCAAGGATTCTCAGAGATATTTTTAAATTAATTTCACATCACATCACATACTCACACCAAACCAGCTCCGCTGTAATCAGGCATTGTAGCACAACCGGGCGGCATTCGGCCACCCGGTTGGGACCCCAATGGTGAAGCATGACACCAACTAGGTTGGTGTGTGAGGGGTCTTTTATACAAACCTAGTGGGTCCATGTACCAACCAGACTAGTGATTGTATCACTAATACGAAAATGCCACATCTTCCAAAATAATCCAGGTAGTTCACAATCCATAGATATTAAAAATAAACCCAAATAAAATGTAAAAATACAACTGTGTCAAAAACTTAATCCTCCAGGTAAAAATCAACAATCCAGTAACCATAAAAAAACAGAAAAATCGTATAAAATTGAGAACCACTCCATGAAAACCGAATAATAAAGGAGGTGTAAAATTTTTTTGTTAATATAACTAATACACACTTCCTTTAAAAAAAACAAAACAGAATGTTCCATATTTCCAAATTTCTTCGTCGTAAAACCTAAAAGAGAAAAACAAACATTCCCACCCACACAAATGTACACATAATACACTTTAAAACATCACTACAAACATGATTCACACAATATTAACGTAAAACGACATAAATAGAAAAATACTAACTAGGCCGCAAATACGGAACACAACGTTAACAATTAATACCTAAATAAACCACTAAAAACACCATAACTTCTAAAACATAACTCCACGCACCCTAATTACAACATTACTACCTTCAAAACACACTTAAAATAGTTTAATATGAAAGAAAATTACTCTTACCTTCTCAGACACGAAGCAGCTCCCAACCGCGAGCTTCTTTCTTCCCAAATGACCCAAAACAACAACGAGCGGTTACTAAATTAAAGGCCCAAACAAACATGTCAACTATAAACATATTAAATAAATGACTATAGGGGCTCATTACGATGGCGGGCGGAAGCACAACCGCCGTGCTGGCGGATGCAAAAACCACCAGTTACCGCCGGCACGCAGCAGTCCACACGCCCGCCCAATTACGATGCGAAAAGTAGGCCAAACACCGCCGGCAAGCCAGCAACACCGTCCGCCATCAAAGTGCGCCCGTACACGTAGCGGCGCAGCTCAACTGACACACACCGTCCGACGAAACACGTCCCGCCCGGCGCATAAATTACGATGCCGCAAACAAACGGCTCCCACGGCAAAGAGACACCGCACGTGAAAGAGAGGCGGAAACACGGACGCAGAGCACGGACAACGAAGAAGCGGCACCCCGGGCATGAATCCAGCACTGCAGGCCCTTCCCATGCTTCTGCTGATGCACCACCAAGGACGCAACGTACCGCGGAGACGCAGGTAGGCACACACACAACAAGTGCACGCAAACAGCGCACACAGTGCAAGGGCGGAAAAAGCGGACAACCCCCACCAGCGCGTGCACACTACACATCCACCATCGCATCCACATATGACACACAGGCCAAATCCTAACATCGCAGAACACATGTGTACACACCACCTGGGACTAGGAACCAACCACCCCGTCACGGCCCCAAAGCGCTGATGACGCCGCCACACATGCGCACAACGCAGAGGCCAACCGCAGCGCCATGCATGCGTCGCACACAGACACAGGGACACAACCAAGCAGCACACACATCAGCCCCACCCCGAACGCACATGACACGTGACAGGCCGGCCACAGACATGTCCCCAACGCCCAATTCACGGACAACACCCAACGCCACACAAGCGACGCACACATGTCAGTGAAGACACGCAACTGCAGGACACACCCCAGTGTAACAAACATGGCGTAGCACACAGCGGCGGCAACACCAACTAGGAGAAGCAGGGCCCCTTCGGGAAGAGGAACGCCAGTACCACACTGAAAAACCCATACCACCCTGCACATATGAACAAGACACATGAAACGGAACACCAAAGAGCCCGGGGACCGACAACAGGTGGCCCAAGAATTACATCCACACACAAGGCCCAACGCAGAGCGGAAAGGCAGCCTGCCGCCCACACAAGGGAGAGCAGACAGCACTGAATGACCTTCCATTCCAACACCGAAACCACAGCCCTACGACAGAAGCCGGTGAATACAGCCATTGTCCAAGAATAGACCAACACAGGCATGCCGAGGAGACCGACCACAGGGCAGATAGCGCATATCACAGAAGCACACAACGGACGGGGAAGAAAGAAGAAAACACTCCCCCATGTCGGCCACATGCAAGTTAATTGGAAGGAGTCACACAGCACCGACCTTGAACTGTCTGAGAAGCATGTGGGAAGAGGGCCCGTGTCCTCCAAACAAGCCAACAGAACACAAGTCCTGTCTCCCCACGACTACACAGAGCTCACAGCAACCCCGGAGCGTGCACATTGCAGACTGCACACACAGCCGGAGCACGCCACCTCTACGAACCGCTGCGAAATGGCAACCGCAACACACCTACCCAACTACGCCGAACAGCTCAAGCTGTACCAAACCAACACGATACATACATTGGGATGCGATCTCCTGTCCCTGCTGAACGTAAGTTACCGACTGACTTACCGCATCACATTGTTCAGCTGCGTCATGCCCGTCTTCTACTGTCGGAGGTGTCCCTACCAGCATCCCGTCGAGATATGCCTCTCCAACCCGGCATGTCTGAAGGCGGACCT
Organism: Calotriton arnoldi; assembly: GCA_963921515.1. Taxonomy (NCBI): domain Eukaryota; kingdom Metazoa; phylum Chordata; class Amphibia; order Caudata; family Salamandridae; genus Calotriton; species Calotriton arnoldi. The sequence continues at coordinate 17,057 of CAWUFW010028942.1, read as the reverse complement.
GCTACCACTACTCCTCCCTCTGGACGCACACGACAGGGCCTGCTCTGCCTATGGGGGCATGGCGTATGTGGCCAACATCGCACGCGCACTGAAATGGAACCACTGTGCCTCCACACGACGGATCATCGAGAACAGCTACATCGAATGTCACCCAGCATGCCCCATCATGGTCCTCCAAGGGACAACCTACGAACAACACCTTGACAGCCACCATCCGCTTCATTGGCTGGCAAACATGTACACCACCAATGACATGGAAGCCCTGCTGGACGGCATCGCATACCTGACAACCTGTAAATACGTCGGACCACAACGCAGGTTCCCCGAGTGACCTATGAAGTCCAACCCCGCACCCATGCTCAGCTTCCGCACGGACTGGCCAGTCACCACCACAACAGCCATACCAAACGACCGGCAACTGTAACCACACCATCAACGACATCGCCATGACATCGGATATGACCGGGACATGCACACTGTTCCCCATCACATCCAGGAACACCGCATGCATCGTGGGAGGCAGTGGCATGGGCTCTGTGCATCGCACCCACATGGACGGAACTGCACGAACAACCAGGACACGACATGGATCCAGCGCACATGGACACACACACCGCTCAGTGGACATGAATAGGTCGCCTGGAGTCTGTGGGTGCTGCACCCCTCCCACCCCGCCCCGGGAATCCCATACCAGGACCTTTGCATGGACGACAAGTGCATACAACAACAACACGACCCCAGTGACTGTGACATGTCCAGTAACCACCACAGTGCAACAACAAGTGGCACGCCGCTGCATGCACGCAAGCACATGCCCTGATGTCATCTCACATGCACGCGTGCATGAGGAACAACCGCAGCAAACCTGTCACATGGAACTGAGATGGACTGTGCCCATGATGCCGAGCGGTCTGGTAGGCTACATGTATACCGTCTGTGTCAAAGTCCGCAGCTCCGCAGCTATACGTAAATGTACATTAGCACAGCCTTGGCCAAGCAGATGTAACCCCACACCCTATCCCATTTGTTATCATGCTCAGTATATCCTCAACATGTATTCCGCTGCCAGTAGTGTCCACTATACTGCATCACAGAGGACAGAAGACTCAATATAATGTTTGAAACCAAAACTGTCTCCGCTGACTCATTTCACAAGTACGAATGAGAGAGGATGAGAGTATGTGAAGTACACGGCAGTCGTGACATGACCATGTAGTCCACTGGTATTGGATGTCAACGCAAATGAGTAGCACTACTGTGGAAGACACACATGTGTCGTGTGAAGTCGTATGGACGCAGTGCTCAGGTGGGTGGGTGCGACGGGTAGATGCGCACATGCCAAGTTGGAGCACGCCGTGTTGGGAGGGGTCATGAACAGTACACCACCGCTTCCCTGGGCATTGTGAGAGGACACCTGTCGGGGGAGTGAACACGTGTGTGCACAGCAGCCGGGCACACGTACAAAGCGGTACCAGGCGCACCTCAGCCCACCCTCTGTGGACAAGCTGGATCCTGTTGTGCGCCCGCCATGCCCCTTGACAAGGCACACACAGCCCCAGTCGACCAGGTGTAACCCCAACATAGTCAATCCGCACAGGCGATACAGGGCACGGGATGGCAGTGGAGCATGGTGTGTGAGAGGTCTCCTCGCGCTCCTCCTGGTCATATCACGCAGGCAATAGTACCTCAACGTCTAGCATGGCACAAGTCACATGGAAGTGTAGGGGGACGCACCACAGCACGAGCAGCACTGACGTCACGGGAGGTGGCTCGCACCATCCCATCCATTGCCCATCATACCAACCACGACACATGCCATTGCGACTAAGTGCAAGCGCGTGCGCCACCACCCCGAGCCCTCCCCAGAGAGGCCAAAGAGTGAATGTGTGGGCCAACAGCCACAGACGGACGCGGCCTGGCCGCAAGGGCAGCCACAGCCACTGGGTGTCGCAGGTGGCGGATCCGGAAGGCGAAGACTGTGATGCATAGTCCATGCAGGCCGGGTCTCCATTTGGGGCACCACGCAGGTGGACGGCGTCCCGCCACACATCATACCCTGAGACAGCCCACTCGTGCAACTGGACCCACACATACACTCCTTGCCCTCTCTGGTGCGAGCTTGGGGCTGCCTGTGCAAGCGCTAGCCTCGCAGGTGAGCATGCATATTGGGGGGCGAGGGAGGACATGAGGGCTGGGGCGAAGATGACTGTATCACTGTCAGTTAGTACAAGGGATGACCCAGATGTGGAAAGGAAGAGACGTGTCCCGTGTGTACTGCAACTAGTCGCCAATCCAACTACCCCCCATGTCCGGAATGTAAGCCCGCACCTAGGCCCGCCCATCCGCCACATCGAACATACCACCAGCACGACAACCTTCCCATTCGAAACACTGACTGGGGGTGGCGACCAGTGAACAATCATGTGTAGCCTACCCACGCGTACATGTGGGCCCTCCATGATCCATGTCACCTGCGGCAAAGACATGACATGCGCAATGAGGGAAGTGAGGAGAGCTGTCCGCCCCACGCGCAGAACGTGCATCAGCTCCACAGACCCAGCAGCGAGTCCAGCAGGGGTCACATGTGCAGGGGCAGCTGTGCCTGGTGTGAAGGCACATGCATATAGACAGCACATCGACCAATGTGTAGTCTGCCCACATCCACAGTCCATCATCATGCGGACATAGGAATTGAACACAGGGCAACACATCTTAGTTGGTGCACCCACCGTGACCAACAATGCGCAATCATCGACGTACCCGCCCTGTGCATGGCCCCCCACCCAACGGAGGCACATCCAGTGCCACCATCCCACACACACAAGCCTTCCACGGAACATGCTGTGTCCAATGGTCAGTACAGAGTCAGCGCCCATCTGGTGGATCCTGAACAGGAGACACATGCACACACATGCCAGCTCCCACTATGTACGTCTGCCACCTGGCACGTGCAATGTAACCTCTCACCTGTGACGTGTGACTGCAAGCACACAGCCGTCTTGGCATGGGGCTGTCAATGTGGACACCAGTCAATGTTTCGGGAGCTGTGATCCGTACAGTGCTGTACATAGGGTGCAGTGCTGACACCTACTACTGTCTCATATCCCCTCGTGCCACAGGTCCCACTTGTATTGGCCGCTCAGCCCGTGCCCACATCGTCGTCGTCGTGTGCCATACTCATCCAGCCTCGGAAGCAGTTCCATGCTCAGCAGACACTCATGTTGCCGTGGCGTTGCCGCTTGACGAATATGCAGTCAGTCCCCATCAGCACGCCCCGCAAGTCATTGGGGCCTAGATCCCCATGTGCATGCACATGGCAGTGGTATGTCTCACTTGCCATTGCCATTGTTGGGAGACCTGTGTAAGTGTATTGTGGCCGTGCCGTCCCAGCTTGACAGCTGGGCTGTGGCTCATGTGCTTGCTCAGTCATGTCAGTGATGTGTATGCGAAATTGCTATGTGCCGTGTTGCTTTGACATGTGTCCTCTGCCATTGTACCCTAGGCGGAGACCGAACATTGACCGCCCATACCAATTGCTGGCGGACATGGACGATACAGAGGTAATCAGGAAGTTTCGGCTGGACAGGCCAACTCTGCATCGACTGTGTGCCATGTTAGAGCCCCATCTCCGTCCCCGCAGGGTGTATCCGACTGCTGTCACCCCCACGGCTAAGGTGATGGCCGCCATGCATTTCTTCGCCACTGGGTCATTCCAGCACACAGTGGGCAGTGGAGGAGGGATGTCCCAGCCCATGTTCAGCAAGGTGCTGAGGGATGTACTGGCAGCCATGATGCTGTACCGGAACAGGTACATCCGCTTCCCCAGGGCTCGTGAATTGGCGGCAGTGAAGGGTGCATTCTATGCCCTTGGCAGAATCCCACACGTCGTGGGAGCCATTGACTGCACTCATGTTGGCCTTGTTCCACCACAGGCCACTGAGCACCTGTACCGCAACAGGAAGCACACGCACTCCCTGAATGTGCAAGTGGTGTGCCTTGCGGACATGGTGATCACCCACGTGTGTGCCAAGTTTCCAGGCTCGGCCCATGACGCACACATAATGCGCAACAGCATCTTGCCACGACTGATGGCCAATCTGCAACAGGATCGTGCCTGTATCGTCGGTGAGTATGTGGAGTGGTGTAGCGTGCTGGTTGTGCGATGCTGTCCCCTGTCCAGTTGGAATAGCAACGGTTCTCTGTGTCCCTCACACCCAGGTGACTCTGCGTATCCGAATGGGGCATGGCTGCTCAGTCCATTGAGGAATCCTCGCACCCCAGCAGACGATCGATACAATGAGGCACATGGGAGGACCAGACGTGTGGTCGAGCGTACCTTTGGCCTCCTCAAGTCCAGGTTCAGGTGCCTGGACCGCACCGAGGGTGCACTGGCGTACTCCCCACAGAAGGTGTGCCAGATAGTGGTGGCGTGCTGCATGCTGCACAATCTGGCCATTCGGAAGCAGATCCCCCTCATTGTGGATGACGGAGATCAACCAGGGCCCCAGCCCGCAGACCAGGACAGCTCGAGTGAGGTGGACAGCGGAGAGGAGGAAGCTGGGAATGTGCGCCAGCAGCTCATCGCCCGCTACTTCACTTGACGGTGAGTGTCCATGTACGACGGATGATGTGTCTGTATCTGTGCAGGTGTGTGTGTGCTGTGTCAGGGTGGCCGTATGTTCACTGCGTGCAGTGTGTCAACGCTCCATGGCCAGGGTAGTATGCCACTGTTGGTGACTGTGGCATTGTGCCCTATTGCTCCGTGCGATGTGTGTACATTGCTTGTAGTTGTTGACATGTACTGTGTGATGGGTGTGTGACACACTCATTGAATGTGCTCCTGTTCTGTCTCCCACCCCTAGGTCCCTACAGGCTCCTCCGGATTCCATTGCCATGCCACGCATCAGGTGCCCTTCCGCCCAAGGTGGCCGTTGTATTCCGTACAAATAAAACACAGGGCACAAACAGCAGTTAGTGAAAAAGGTGCATTTATTACAAACTGTGACATGTGATTGTGTGTAAGGTGATGACAAAAGTGGTGCGTGCAGTGACAATGAGCTGTCGGTCATGGCTGCGTGATGATCAGGGTGTACCCACTGGTTCTATGTCCATAGTCCAACACACACATGCCATCCAGCTGGCTGTGTGGAGTGGGATCGTAGAGCAAGTCAATGCAGTGGCTGGTCAAGGAAGGCTGGCGGAAGGCTGGCTGGCTGCCTCACTTGCGACTGGAGCGTGCGAAGTCCTCCCGGGAGATCTGTTTCCTCTTCGGACGGCCCCTTCCACGTTTGGGAGGGGGGTGTGTGGTGGCGACCTGCTGGTGGTGGGTGAGGTGTGCTCACTGGCTGTGGACGCAGGGGAAGTGGACACTGCTGGCCGACCCTGCGCCCTAGCAGGTGGTGGCGGAGGTGGTGTTGCTGGCCTTGCCTGTGACCCCACCGCCACCACCAGCTGGCCCATGAGGTCCACGAGTTGGTCCATACGGGACACGAATTGGCCCATATGGGCGTCCATGGACCTCAGCACCCCCAGCACCTCCCGCGTGTCAGTAGCAGACCTGGCCCATTGTCCTTGGGCCTCTTCATAGGCCCCAAGGACTCTGGCCATTTGAGGCAGGGCATGGCTCCCAGGGGAGGCTGGCGTTTCCCTGACCCTGCTCCTCCTACCAGTCCTGCTGCCACCGGCCTGCCCACTAGCCACATTGCACACCACGGTCCTCGCTGTGGCTCCCAGGGTGGATCCAGTCGGCCGGGCCACCACCTGCGCTGGGGCTGGTGCCAGCGAAGACGTGGTGGTGGTGGAGGCGGTGGTGGTCGGTGCGGCGATGGTGGCGGTTGCGGCAGTGGTAGTGGCCGCAATGACCGTGGGTGTGGCCGCAACGACAGTGGCAGCAGGGGACTGGGACTGTTCAGCATCCCTGGATGATGGGTTGGTGGGTAGGAGGGGTCCTGGGGAGCGGCTGGGCCCTGCCACGCCAGATGGGCCAGCTTGGTGGTCCGTGTCCGAAGAGGTGGACAGATCCTCCAGATCCGTGTGTCCTCGTTGGGGGCTTGTAGGCTGGCTGTGCTGGCTGCTGTCTCCATCCCCAGCGTCCAGCAGTTCGTCACCTGTGGAGAAAATGAGATTTGTTATTGTGTTGCACCTGGCGAAGTATGTATTAGTCGTCTGACATTGGCAGTTCGTGCAATCTCGTACATGGGTTTCCCGGAGGCGAGTGTGTGGCTGTGGCATCTGTAGTTGTGTGTGCTAGGCAATGGGACTGTGTGCTGTGCACATGTGGCATGGGACGGATTGGCCATGCCGATGGGTGTGTTGCTTTGCCCCTACTCATTGTGACTCTGGTGTATGCGGGCTCCTGGCCCATCCTGGGTCTGGTTTGTACTTTGCTTTTGGAGTTCATATGGAACGCTTAGGAACGCATATGGCAACATGGGGGCCATGCCCCAGATTCGCATTTGGGAGGGGATATGCTTTTGGGGTACATGCTGTGAGCCATGGGTGCCGAACGTGACATGTGTTGTGGCAGCATGACAGTGCATGGTCTGAGGTGTGTGCATGCCTGACATGCCCTGCATATTTGCTGTCTGTTGTGGTTACTGGACATGGCATTGGACGCATCGTTATGAGTGAGTGATAGTTGTGTGCCAGCCAACGTATTGCAGTTGTCCCATCTCCTTGGTGTGCGTGCTGCCCTGTGCCATGTGCATCACTGCAGTGCTCGGGGGGGTGTGGCCCATGTTGTGTGTTGTTGCTCACAGTGTGTCGTGCGCTTAATTGACTTCTGGCACATGGTTGGTCATGGGCATGTGTCTTAGCGTGACTGCTGTATGTGTGGCAGCTGTGCGGATGACATGCCTTTCATGTGACTGGGGCTGACGGATGGGATGGATGGTATGTTGTATGTGCATGGTGTGTCTGTGAGTTTGATGGGTTCAGTGGTGTTCGTGTGCATTTCTGTTGTTCCGCTCTGTTGCGTCTAGTGTTGTTTGTCTTACATAGGCGTAGTTGTGGGGTGTGGGGTTGACAGGCAGTGGGGGCTACATGGACAGGACTTCAATGGTGTTTCGGTTGTGTGTGATGAGTTGCACAGTGGCTGCCGTGTGGGACTATATTCAGTGTGGCTTGTGCATGCAGACGTGGCTCCTTGGGTGTTGCTATGTATGTGATGGGTCATGTGGGGTGTGAGTCTGTTGTTCATGTCCGTGTGCACATTGTTCACTTGTTCGTGACGGTGGGCGGTGCTGCGTGTTCGTCTGCTACGTGACATGTCCCATGTGTTGGTGGTGTTATGCTCCTCATGCCTCCAGTAATCCAGCCCTGTCCAGTTTCCCACCTGCAAGTTGTTCGTGCGTGCACTGTACTGGATGCCACATGGCTCTAAGCGGGGGGTGCTCCATGTTGCAGGTCTGTGGGGGTGGGGGGTGTAGTGGGTCGTGGGGGTGGCTGTACACCCACTGACACCGATTGCTGTGGACCGTGATGTCTGCCTTTCGGCTGTCGTTGTGCACTGCGGTGGCTGACACGTGGCTGTGGGGTGTGGGGATGCTCCTCCTTGCTGTGCTGTGGGACTGGGGCCTGGTGTGTGTTGTACTTGGGCTGTCCACCGTCCCACCCACTGCACTTTGTGTTCCTGCCACTTACCTGTTACTTGTCGGTTAGTGCAGCTGTGGCGGACACATGGGTGTGGTGGGTGCTCGTTGTGGCGCTTCTGGCATATTTGGGGACCTGTTGGTGGTTACGTGGCTGGCTTAGTGTACACATGTCCCCACGCATCTTACAGTTGTTCGGTTTGGGCTGTGTGTGGTAGTGTCTGTTGCATGTGCGTGTGATGTGTTGTGTATTGTGTGCTGGACATGGGGGTGTTTGTCCCTGGGAGCTGTGGCATGGTGGTTGCGCATGTGAGTACATAGCGGTGTGCTAGTATACATTGGTTTGTACTTACCAGCCTCCACTCCCCCTGCTAATCCGGCGAGGATCTCCGGATGTATTACGACTCGCACCTTCTCCTCCCACGCTTTGAAGGTCTTAAAGAGCGCGGGATTCCCTCCGCCAGTGACGGCAGCCAGCTCTCTGTTTTTGCCCTCCTTCTTCTTGACCAGGCTCTTTACGTCATTCCAACGTTTGTTTATCTCGACTCTGTTCCTGGGCAGGGTCCCGACTGCATTGACCTGGTCTACGATCCGGTTCCACATTCTGTTTCTGGTGGCTAGTGGTGTGTGCTGGACCATGTTCCCATAGATTTGTGGGTGCACCTTGATGATCTCGTCGACCATGACCGTCAGCTCCATGGGCGTGAACTTGGGCATTCTTTGTGGTGCCATGGTGTTTGTGGTGCTGGTGCGGTGTGTGTTGTGTAATGTGCAGGGGTTTGTGGTGCCGGTGTTTGGTGGTGGTGGTGGTGGTGGTTGTGATGTGTGCGTTTCTGTGGTGTGCTGCTGTCCTTGCTGTGTCACTGTGTCCTCTCCTCTCCTCTCTGGTTTGCAATGTGGCAAGGGGTTGTGGTCTGTGGGAGTGCTGCTTTTGTACTCACCTATGTGGGTGTGTCCTCATGGTCTGTTGTTTTCAGGTGTGTTGTGTCTGGGGTTCTGGCCTTTGTATTTTTTGTTTGTCCGGGGGGTGTTTTCGGGATGTGTACTGTGCTTGTGTATTTGTGTGTGCCTTGCTGTGTGGACTTGTTGGCCATGTTGTGTGCTATTGGTTTTGTGTGCGGATGGTTTCTGTGCAGGTACGTGGGCGCCATGGCTTCTGCCGTGTCGATTCTCATCGGCGTTGTTTGCGCTGGCGGGCGGTATATTTGTTGTTTTTCCGCGCTCATGGCGGTGCGATCGTAATTTCACGTGCGGTGTGTCGGCCGTGTGGGCGGGCGGTTTTGTGTTGTCGTGCGTGTTTCCGTCCGTGGCGGGCGGTTTGACTCCGACTCGGACGATGGCGGGCGGTATTTTGTGTGATTTTTCCGCCGATGGCGGTTTTCGGTTTGTGTACGCCGAGTATCGTAATGGGCCCCTAAACTATTTATTTATTATTATATAATAGTTTAAAAATTACTATTGCATTCTAATAAAATACTTAAAAATATACCAGTTTTTTTTATATTTATTATCTGTTTTTTATATGATGTAAAATTATAATAATAAATATTATGAATTAATAATATTTAATATTATAATTATAAAAATGTATATATGTCAATGAACAATCACTAGAACATTGTATTAATGTTATTTTTTGTTTAAAAACATATGTGAATTGTAAATAAAATAAACAATTGTTGTTAAATGTAATAATTATTAATATTAATAGTTTATTATTAATATTAATAATTAAAATATATTTAGTTTGTATAACAAAATTAAACTATGTTATTGTTATGTGAAATGTATTGTAGACATATTTACAGTATATAATGTCAATAAATACTTAACAAATTTTGTAACAGTTGTAAAAATATTAAAAATGACAAAAAATATTTAGTACTTATTAAAAAATATATACTAATGTACAAAATGTCCTTTAAAAAATTGATATGCATCATGCTATATTTGTAAAATATATACAATTCGGAAATATAATTAGTTTCATTATTAAATCTTTTTTTGAATAATTTACTTGTTAAAACATACATACTGCTAAAATCTATTTTCTCTGTAATAAATACACTCTCCTGCAAATATATATATTTTGTGATTTGTTTTCTAATGTTTAATAAAAAATAACATTTTGGATTTAGCTGTCATTTCTATGTTTTATATAATAAAATGTGTTAATAAAAATGAGATGTCTATTTTATTGACTACCTTTCATTGCTATCACTTTTAATGTACATAATTAAGGTGTCCATTACGATACCGGGCGGAATAAAATCCGCCATCCACCATAGCGGGAAAAAACCGCCCGCCTACACCCTCTGAATACCGACCGAGCAATCAGGATGTCGCGAAGCGAACACCGCCCGCGGCGGAAAAAACACACAAAATACCGCCCTTCTATGTCCGAGTCGAAGTCCATTCGTCCGACACGGACGCAAACCCGCACGACAACCCAAAACCGCCCGCCCTGACTACCGAGACACCGTCCGTGAAATTAGGATCTTCCCAACATGAGCGCGGCAAATACACTAATACACCGCCCGCCATCGTAAACAACATTGATGAAAATGGACACGGCGGAAGCCCTGGCGGCCACGTCCCTGCACAGAAACCATCCGCGGACCAAAGAAACACACACAACATGGCCAACAAGTCCACACAGCAAGCAACGCCCAAATACCCAAACACAGTACACATCCCGAAAACACATCCCCCTGAACAAACAAATAAACTACAAATCCCAGAACACCAGCCACAACACACCTGAAAACAACAGCACATCATGACACACCCACATAGGTAAGTACAAATGCAGCCCCTTCACAGACCACAATCCCTTGCAACACTACAAACTGAGGACGCAGAGCACAGAACACAGCGAGACAGAAAGGACAGCAGCACACCACAGACACGCACCCATCACCACCACCACCACCACCACCAAACACCGGCCCCACAAACCCCCTGCACATCACACACCACACACACACACCGCACCAGCACCACAAACACCAAACCACACACCATGGCAGCACAGAGAATGCCCAAGTTCACGTCCACTGAGCTGACGGTCATGGTCGACGAGATCATCAAGGTGCACCCACAAATCTATGGGAACCAGGTCAAACAGACACCACTAGCCACCAGAAACAGAATGTGGAGCAGGATCGTAGACCAGGTCAATGCAGTCGGGAACGTGCCACGCAACAGAGCCGAAATCACCAAGAGGTGGCACGACATGAAAAGAGTGGTCAAAAAGAAGGAGGCCAAGAATCGGCAGCTGGCTGACAGGACTGGCGGAGGAAATCCCGCGCTATTTAAGACCTTCAAGGCGTGGGAGGAGAAGGTGCGAGGCATCCTACATCCGGAGAGTCTCACCGGAATACCAGGGGGAGTGGAGGCTGGTAAGTACAAACAAATGTATACCAGCACACCGCTATGTACTCACATGCACTGTGAGAAGTTGGCCTGGCATATGCTGTCCACTAATTATAGTGGGCACCTTGCACCAGTCCAAACAACCCCTTATTGGAGATAGGTTAAAGACAACCTTATTGAAAGCTATCCTAGTGGTAGCTATGGAGAGCAGCCTTCAGGCTAAGTCTTGAAGGAATGTAAGCAGCTTGTTTTACCAGTCTATAATCTCTTGAGTGACCAAATGAAAGAGCACCACACCAGGTATATATTCAAAATATATGTATTTATTACTAAACACACCCCTCTAGTCTCTTTATGAGGCTAGAGTTCGAAGTACATAAGTTATAAGTTATTTAAACACAGTAATAGCACAAATACACGTTTGGGCCCTAGGGGCGTACCAAACCATATACCAATAAAGTGGTATAAGAACCACGACTGAGCTAGACACTAGGCCTAGAGCCTCTAGAAGTGCTTGGACCACAAGGAACCACCCAAGGTAGTGACACAGGGGACCCACGGGGGACGCGTGCAGTGTAATTACACAACCGCGAAACGCCGTTAACTTCTATGGAGAAAGTCGCGGTTTGGAAATTAAAGAAAAGGGACACTTAAAGGAGGACTTGGAGCAAACCCTTTGAGAACTAGGTCGTTCTAGAGTCTCTACCCATGGGAGCACCGGAGTACTCTTGTTACCTCACCCAGGGAAGCCGGGTGCATAGGTGCTCTTCGGGGTCGGGTTTCGCCATCGATTTGAATGGCGATCTGCTGCAAAGTGCTGCTGGCGACCAAGTGGAAAGTGTCCGGGTGGATCCAAGAGTGGATCGGAGATCTGAAGAACCTGAAAGCAGAGGGACAGAGTCTGGGTCACTAGCCAGTGACCAGGAAGGCGATGAGCAGATGCCCACCGATGTCGAGTGCTTCAGGTAGGTTGACGGTCGTCTTGACTCTTCAGCCACGAGGTCCAGGAGGCGTTGTCGGCAACCAGGAGCAGGATTCGGACTGGTACACGATGTCTGTCGAGTGCTGAGGTGTCGGCAACCGGATTGGACCCAACAAGCCTTGGCAACAGCAAGTTTCGATGTAGATGAAGATTGATGATGATGCAGACCAGTAAGGTCTGAGGAACTCACCCAGCAAGGGTAAGTGATGGCAAGCCTGGAGCAACCAGGGAGCCCAAGAAGAAAAGGATTGGCCTTCGTGAAGGGCTACTAGCCAACGGGCTAGCGACCGCGAAGGAGCCTCGAGACGGTGCACGTGGAGCTGGCTCACAGGACACTCGTGGAGTGGAGGCCAGTGATCTTCGGTGCAGTTGGTGCTGGAGGCTAGGGCTACTCGGAGCCCAAAGCACGACTTCGTGGGAGACCCAGAAGAGGATGCACTTGCAAATACGTGCGGTGTCCAGGGGTCATGGTTCCACGTTACTCACGACATCTACGGGCCTCAGCTTTGCTGGGGACTCAGGGCAGCCTTGGGGAAGTCTGACATGTCTCACGGACATGTGCAGCGGGCGCGCCGCTGGCACGCCGAAGTCGCGCCTAAGGCAAGCCCGTCTGCGCCCGTCCGTGCCGGGACTGCGCCCAGCGCCAGAACCCCTGGTCCGGGCATCCCCCGCGCCCGCCACATCAACAGACGCCGATACGACGCCAGCACCCTCCACGCACTCAACCCCGGAAAAGATCACGCCTGCTACCGGGCCACCCCGAAGCGCACCCAAGGGCCCTTCACCTGCCGGAACTGCAGCTTCGCCAGCACCCGCCCCGCCAAACCACCGCCCAGGAAAGAACCCAACTACCTCAGATGCATCCTCCTCAACACCCGCTCTGCCCGCAAACACGCCATCGAACTCTGGGACCTTCTCGACTCAACCTCCCCAGACGTCGCATTCCTGACGGAGACCTGGCTGAATCCCGCTTCAGCCCCCGACATCGCCATTGCCATCCCGGACGGCTACAAGATCACCCGCAGGGACCGCACCAACGGAGTCGGAGGAGGCATCGCCATCGTCCACAGGAACACCCTCAGAGTCTCAACCAACACCGACGACACCCTCAGCACCGCCGAACACATGCACTTCCAGATCCACACCGATCCCAACACCACCCTCAGAGGAACCCTCGTCTACAGACCCCCGGATCCCGACCACAGTTCAGCGATTCTATCGCTGACTTCGTCAGCACACACGCCATCGCCTCCACGGACTACATCCTCCTCGGGGACCTGAACTTCCACCTCGAGAACAACAAGGACACCAACTCCACCACCCTGATCGACAACCTCGCCACCCTCGGACTCAGACAGCTCATGACTACACCCACCCACGCCGCCGGCCACACGCTAGACTCCATCTTTTCCGCAAGCCCACACGTCTCCTTCAACCACACCTCCGAACCCCACTGGACTGACCACCACTGCATCCACTTCACCTACAGGAAGCCCACCACGCACCACCGCACCGAACAAATGCCTCGCCGCTGCTGGAGCAGAGTCACCGAAGACCAGCTAACCACAACCCTCGCCCTGAGCCCACCCGCCGAACCCTCCGACCCTGACACCGCCTCCCGCAACCTCAGACAGTGGATCGACGACTGCGCCAACACCCCGCCCGCTCAAGAATCCGCCCAACAGCCACACCAGCAAGAAAGCCATCTGGTTCACCGAAGACCTCCAGGCCTCCAAACGAACATGCCGAAAACTGGAGAAGATCTGGCTCCACGAACGGACAGCGGACAGCTACGCCGCCCACAAGAGCGCCACCCGCAGTCACCATCACCTCATCAGATCCGCCAAAAGGGCCTCACTCAAAGACCGCCTAGACAACAACGCACACAACAGCAAAGAGCTCTTCAACATCGTGAAGGAACTCTCCAACCCCAGCTCCAACACCAACGACATCCCGCCGTCGCGAGACCTGTGCGACTCACTGGCCACCTTCTTCCACCGCAAAATCGCCGACATCCACGACAGCTTCAACACCACGACCGCCCCGGCAACCACCGAGACCACTGCCCCCACAACCACCAACCGCCTGCTCTCCTGGACCAACATCAACGACGAGGACACCAGCGAGATCATGAACACCATCCACTCCGGCTCACCGCTAGACCCGTGCCCTCACCACGTCTTCAACAAAGCCAGTACAGCCATCGCGCCCCATCTCCGGAAAATAATCAACATCTCCTTCGAGACAGCAACCTTCCCGGAAAGCTGGAAGCACGCCGAGATCACCGCCTTACTCAAGAAACCCAAGGCAGACCCCAAGGACCTCAAGAACTTCCGACCCATCTCTCTGCTCCCGTTCCCCGCGAAGGTCACCGAGAAAATCGTCAACAAACAACTGACCCGCTACCTCGAGGAGAACAACATCCTGGACCCTTCCCAGTCCGGCTTCCGCAGCAACCACAGCACAGAAACCGCCCTCATCGCCGCCACCGATGACATCAGGACCTTGCTAGACAACGGAGAAACAGCAGCCCTCATCCTCCTGGACCTATCAGCCGCCTTCGACACGGTCTGCCACCACACACTACGAACACGCCTTCACGACGCCGGGATCCAAGAGAAGGCCCTGGACTGGACCACATCCTTCCTCTCCGGCAGAACACAAAGTGTCCGCCTCGCCTCCTTCCGATCCAAAGCCACCAAGATCATCTGCGGCGTACCCCAAGGCTCCTCCCTCAGCCCAACGCTGTTCAACATCTACATGGCACCCCTCGCCCACGTCGCCCGACAGCACAACCTCAACATCATCTCCTACGCTGACGACACCCAGCTGATCCTCTCCCTCACCAAAGACCCTCACACCGCCAAAGCCCACCTCCACGAAGGAATGAAGGCCGTCGCCGAATGGATGAGGACCAGCCACCTGAAGCTGAACTCGGACAAGACGGAGGTCCTCATCCTTGGTTCCAACCCTTCAGCATGGGACGACTCCTGGTGGCCGACATCACTGGGAACAGCCCCGACACCCACCGACCACGCACGCAACCTAGGGGTCATCCTCGACCCCACCCTCTCCATGACTAAGCAGGTCAACGCCGTTTCCTCATCCTGCTTCAACACCCTCCGAATGCTCCGCAGGATCTTCAAGTGGATCCCCACCGAAACAAGAAAAACAGTCACCCAGGCCCTCGTCACCAGCAGGCTGGACTACGGAAACGCCCTCTACGCAGGAACGACGGCTAAGCTCCTGAGACGGCTGCAACGCATCCAGAACACCTCTGCACGTCTTATCCTCGACATCCCCCGATGCAGCCACATCACACCCCACCTGAGAGACCTGCACTGGCTCCCTGTCAACAAGAGGATAACCTTCAAGCTCCTCACCCACGCACACAAAGCACTCCACAACTCCGGACCAGCCTACCTCAACAGACGACTCAGCTTCTACACCCCCACCCGCCAGCTCCGCTCCACCAGCCTCGCCCTCGCCACAGTCCCCCGCATCCGGAAAACGACCGCCGGCGGCAGATCCTTCTCCCACCTCGCCGCCAAGACCTGGAACACCCTCCCCACCAACCTTCGGCAGACCCAAGACCTACTGGCCTTCAGAAGACTCCTCAAGACCTGGCTCTTTGATCAGTAGCAGCACCACCCCCCTCTTCCCCCAGCGCCTTGAGACCCTCGCGGGTATGTAGTGCGCTTTATAAGTGACATGATTGATTGATTGATTGAAATCTACCTCTGGTGATGCAAAGACTTCGGCGTCCGACGGGACCTTAGGCGATGCAGACCGGACAATTGCTTCTTTGGTGCCTGCCAAGCAGGGGAGTCACTCCTTGACCCCAAGGGAGATTCTTCAGTCCTCTAATCTTGTAGTAGAGCGTCGAAGGTCCAGGATTCTGTGTCAGAGTTTCGTCCAGGGATAATCTAAAGTCCTAAGGACTGGGTTCCTATACTTATACTAAGTTTAGGGGTTGGACTTACTCTGTGGCCCCACCTATGGGTGGGTCAGGGCAGAGGGGTGGCTACACCCTTTCCCTTTGTCTAGTTCGCGCCAAAGCAGGGGCTGCAAGCCCCTGATCCGGTTTGAACTGGGGTATGCACAGGGACACCAAGTGTGCCCCCAGTGCAGGACTTCAAAGCACCCGAAAGTGCTCCCGCCCAGCCCCAATACACACTATCCTGTCTGGGGAGGTGGTCACACCTCCCTGGGACAGGAAACCTATTGTCCAGGCCTCCCCTGCCAGAGTTTCATCCAGCAGCAGGTGGCCAGACTTGTGTCTGTGGCAGCAGCATCCATTTTGTGATGCCAGGGCTTTAGAAAGAAGTTACCGGCCAGGCCAGGGTTAACATGTCTCTCCCTCTAGAAGGGTGGAATGCTACCCCCGCTGCCAGAATTGGCGGGGGGGTAGTATTCCAAGATGTTTGACACCAAACACGACATGTTTCGGTGCAGCCATTCCAAAGTTAGCATTTAACGGGAGGTTATAATGCGCTTAAGAGTATATGGTCAGGCTGCACTACAAACAGCATCAGAGAAGGGTCTCCGAACGCTGCAGAGGGGCCCTGCTCATGCAGGGGCACCCTCTCACATAGGAACCACGCACTCTGCCTTCAGGATTGATAAGGCCTGCCATAGGAGTGACTTATAGGTTTATATGTGTGTATGTATATAGTGATATAGGTAACCTATATCACAGTATTGGGTGCATGCACCACCTTACCCAGGCTGCAGTAGCAGACCTGTGGTGTCAGTTTGGATGGCCTTCCAGGGGTGGCACAATACATGCTGCAGCCCCTGGTAGGCCTCTGAGGTACCTATGCCCTGGGTACATAGTATACCATATACTAGGGACTTATAAGGGCACTCCAGATTCCAATCAGAGATGTGCCTAAGGCACATGGAAACCATTTTAGAGAGGAAGCAGCTAGGCTGGGGTTCTGATTAGCAGGGCCCCAGCCAGACTAAGGTCGAAAAACAGTGAAGCATCAGCAAAAAGTGGGGGTACCCATCTGAAGCAGATCCTACTCTCCTACATGCACTACCACTATGCCATAGCTCCGAGGGACAAACACCCCCATGTCCAGTACACAATACACAAGACATCACTC